>VYZW01048053.1:0-172405 GCA_013401315.1 Balaeniceps rex | reverse complement strand
CGTGAAGCCCCCCACGGGGGCTTCACGGGCGGCGCCTCCCTCCGCCCGGCCCGGCTTCGGCCCCCCGTGTACCCGCCACCCACCCACCCACGACCGTGGAAACACTGTCAGCCCGACCAGGGTCGTGTTGGGGATGTGGCCGTGCAAGGCAAGCTCTGGCCCGTTTGTTTGAAGGGCTTTGTTGTTTATAACTTCTGCTCCGGAGAAGTTTGCCGTGGTGAAAAGCAGATTTATTTGGGTTTACGTGCGCTGGAGTCACAACTGAAACGATTATGAACTGTCAAAATAAATGCGGAGATGAAGCTGATTGTTTAACAAAAAAAAAAATCTGTGTAGCTCTTAAGCTGTTTAAATATTTAGCCAGGAATACTTAGTGGCATTTTGAGGGTTTGGGGGGGGGTTTCTTTCTTTGTTTTTTTTGATTTGTAGCCAGATTTTGTCCTTGGTTACACCTGTATCTGTCCAGACTAATGCTTCTGAGAGAACTTACTCTGGTGTAATTGAAGGGAGGATTTGTTCACTCCAGCAAACCTCCACATGGTTGGTGTTAGACTTGTGTGAGCAATAACGAACAAATGTTGAGGTAACGATGAGACTCAATTTCACCACCATTTCTCACCTGGTGAGCCCATCCATGAGTGCCCTGCTCAAACCAGCGAGAGAAGGAGCATGAATATGTGTTTGCCAGCAAGAGTGAGATTTGCATGCTTATGTTTTGGACGAAATTCTGTTCTTCCTCAAACAAAGCCTCAGTTTGTGTTGTTAGGGGTTTTATGGGAATATGGACTCGACAATTTGGCCGTAGTCCTTTTTGGAGGGGAAGTGAAGAGCAAGTTTTATGGTCAGAACTTGGTAGGGTGTTTTAGAAAATGTTTTTGTTCTGTTCGACTTCTTATTTGTTTATTTTCCACTTAAAATAATTGCTGTGCTCTTTTCTCTTTGCGAAGCCAAGAATGGCTACTGCTCGTATCCTGTTGTTATCCTATATCACTAAAAAGGAGTACAGAAACATTACCCAGTTCTGCCAGCTAATATCACATTCAGATAAAACAATAGCTCGCACACTGAGACTTGACATACTTTTAATGTTCATGTGATAGGTGGCACATTTTGACCTAACGATTTCATGCTGCGTTGAGAAATAATGTCACAAAATCATTGTTAGGTGCTTTTTCCTGCAGCTCAGTATGTATGTTGAAAAAGTTGTTTCTGAGGATCAGAGGGAGATGAAGGTGTCTAAGGCACAAGCCCAACGTGGCAGAAATTACTGTGTGTGTTGTGTGTAGCAGCCTGAAGTTTTTATTGTGATTTTAGTGTTGGTGAGGAGGTTGTGAGTGGCTGGTGGAGTGAGATATCTCAGCATTGGTGAGATGTTCAGGTGTCAACATACTTGAGTTGAGACAAGAAGCCTTGGGTGCCATGGAGAGGTGCCCTGGTATTTATACATCTCATGCTTTGGGTCTGCCCCCGACTCGTTGGAGGCCATGGAAGTTTCTCCCCAGGTTCCAGAAAACATTTGTGCCCAGCATGTGACAAGACTGCCCTGGCCCAGGCTTTGTGCTTGAACTTCAGCCTTTTCTCAGGCTTAGCACAGCTGAAAACGTACAGAGACAGAGTGTGTTTTGTCTGCTTGATGTGAAAAACAGTGAGGACCAAAGCGCAGAGCATATTCGCCGCTGGAAGATCTAAACCCGTGGTCCAGAAGAGGGGAAGCAGGCGGGTGATGGCTTGCACAGGAGGGGATAGCCACTGAGGAGGGACAAGGCTGAGCTCTCTGCTTGTAAGGACACCTTTGCAGCAGTAGGTGTGTGAGTTGGGTGGATGCAGGTTGTTGTCCCAGCATCTTCTTATGAATGCTGCATATAAAGCTGTGAACAAGGATTTCCATATAGCTTCATTTTACCTGTCCTTTACTAAATGCTTTGTGTTGGGGTGACTGAAAAAGCCCACATTGTGCAAAATACCTGATTGTGTGAGGCTTGTAGTTGGCAAGGGGACACAGGTGCTGCACAAGAAAGGCATGCATCCCATGGCCGCTGTAGCTTCACTAGGAATCATCCGTGTCTGTTATGGTTATGTTGATAAAAGTTCCCATCCTTTGAAGCAAAATTATCTTTTTAACCAGCTCCTAATCTCGGAGCTGCTTTTCTGTCCAGGTATCAGTAGCCTTCTCATGCTTCTCAAGTGTAAATTGTTTGGTGTAGAAATAGAGGCCAGCTGCTTCTAGTTATCTGTCTCTGGGTACCCGTACCTTGATCTCTCTCATGTTTGTGTGGGGAATAGAGGGGAAGAGGGAGTTGAACAAAGGCAGTGGGTTCTCATTGCTGATTCCCCACCACCACCACCCTTGGAGTGATAGTCGAGCAAATCCAGTGTTATCGCAGATGTGGCCAGACTGATCCTTGCCTGGTCTCGCTAGACTCTGGTGTCGTGATATTCTCTGTAGGCCTATGTCCTACACTGGGGAGCATCTTGAAGCTTTGACCTTCAGAGACCTGGACTTACTCTGCATTTAAGCAGCTGAGATGTTGTCCTACAGTCTGATCTGATTCGCCAGATAGTCCCATGAGTAGCCTTGCTGGTACTGACAGCAGCAAGCAGCAAGCTCTGCGGTTTACTCCAGAGCAGTTACTCACACATCACTTCCCTGACCTCCCAAAATCTTTCAGCCTGTAAAAAGAGAAAGGCGCAGATGCTCAGCACGTGTGTTAGTGTGATCGGTGTCTTGTCAAGCTGACTGCTTTCCCCAGCTTGGTGTAGCCCATGCTGCACCGCTGGTGTGTTTGTTACCAACAATAATAGCATGAGGTTCTCCAAACCCAGGTGGGCATTTTAGACACCAGTTTGACAGGGAACGGGCACTTTTCAAGATGTGATAAATCAGTCCTTTGGAGTGACTTTCTCCATGATGTGCTCTGGCAGTGCTGGTGAGGAGGTTTCTGTGGAGCGCTCTCGCGAGGTGAGGTTTTGCTAAGATGTTTGTCTCCCTCCTACCCCCTGGTGCGTAGGACTTCGGGCAGGAGACCGATGTGACATGGCTGTTGACGTGCCGTGGTGAAGATGGTTTACTGTGATGGGAAATGAAATCTGACCTGAATGTTAAGATAGCTTAAAGCCTGGGAAGTACTTGATGTTTCCTGAGTCAGCTCTGACCATCCCTATGGAGTAAGCAGTTGGTTTCAGGTTTTCTGAACACTGAGTAAGGTAATGAGGTTTTTCTGTGGATGTTTGTTTAGCTTCAACTCAGGCAGCTCATCTGACAAGCCTGAAATGGGACACAGATATTTATAAAACACAGAAGTGGTGTGGGGCAGGAGGGGGGGGGACTTGCATTTAAATGGGGATTCTTGTTTCATAAAACTGGCACAATTTCTCGCCATGCATTTGCTGAGCTAATTTCTGTTCAGCACGCAGGAGTTAGTCTGTTTTGAGACCATGCTAAATTATTGTCAGGTAAAGCCCAATATAATTAATTACAAATGAGAAATGCTGACAAATATTTGTCAAGGAGCTGTTTAATGAGCTGCAAATTGTGTGTCAGATGATTCCATCCACCCAGTGTAAATAATTTTTAAGCAATTGTTCCATCGAGTTTGTGTGATTTAGGCAGATGTTAGCTATGGCAGTTCTACATATTGGACAGATAAAATAATGTAAGACTAGTAAAGAGTAAAGCTTAACAGCTGATGTGGGCTTTAAAATAGAGACACTACTGTTACACAAACAAAATGTGGAAGTAACAGGAAGGTTTTGAAGATACCATGGTTTCAGTTGTGTGTCTGTGTGCACTGACAGTGTACCTCTGTGTGTGCATCTGAATGCAGGAATTTGCTTTAATAACCATTGTGTGATACCCATTGCTAGGCACGGCCCACTGAAATAGAAATAGCTTGGCTGTGTGACAGCAGCAGCTTTGAGCTGGACACCAGAATGACTGGCTTGCAGTGTGGTTTTCCTCCCCAAATCATTCTCTTCTCACCAGCCTTTTAGCTGGCATGATGAGCCTGTTTACTTAAATTCTCTGAGATTTCAAGCAAGTTTGTTCTGCCTTGTCTCTATCCCTTCATATTTCAAAAGAAATTTGATCTTCATGCCTTACCGCAGAAGCATCATAACATCAGGTGTTTGTTCAGTGCTGTCAGCAAATCTTGGTAGCCCTTCTTGTGTTTATTGACTGCTTAGATGCTTAGGTGTTTGTCCTAGTCTCTGTTTGCACATGCAAGTCTGCAGATTTAGACCAGCAGAGAAAAGAAGGGAGTAACTAAATGAAGATATCTGCGGATGGTGAGTGGCATTAGGTTTTGTGTGACACTGGGATATCATACGAAGTGATGCGCTTATGATTTTCACTGTGTATTTAGAGGAAACAGTAAATTGACCTGAGATCAAATTTTTAGATAACCTTGACAGAGCAACTGAATCTCTCAATGAAAACTCTTAGCGACCAGAATTGAAAAAAAACAGCAACCCAAACTGAAAGCAGGACTGAAAACAGCAGGATGCATATGCCACTAAAGGAACCTCTTGGGTAATTTTTGAAACCTATGTTGCTACAATTTGGGCACCTGAATACTTTTAAAATACTTTAAAATTACTTTTAAAAGCCTGATACTTTTCTGGGAGGTTGGATACCTACAACTCGCACTGACTTGTAGCTGTTAAAGAGCTGAAACTGTCTCTTTGGGCAGATAATGACTGAGAGTTGTGGTTGTATAAATATTCTTTTAAACTCCTGAAGGTAACAGTGTAATGAAGGTGGGGATTTTTGCCATTCCCACAGGTGGTAGTAGGAGGCACAATGGCCTTGAGTTGAGGAAGGACGAGTTTAAACTATAAGGACAAGTTCTTTATATAAATGTGATTCAAGTAGTCTCTACTGGCCCCACTCTTTAAGATAAACATTAATGGGAATTATGCCACATATCAATAGGACAAAAGACACTCTTATCCTTTTTTATCTTGGCATCTTTTTTTTCTGCTATTTGGGTGAGAAAGTAAGCCCTTTCTCATTAAATATGTGGGGCCTCTGCTGGGATGAGGGAGTGTAAAGAAACAGATTTATAAAATAAGGGTAAAGGATCAGGAACTTGGAAGGAAAATGATCACTAGGGAAAGGCAAAAAAAAAATCAGCAGAAAGACATCAAGGGGCTGAGTAATTGAAAGATTGAGTTACAACACTGAGATCAATAGAGAAATATCAGGGACTGGATGGGAACACTGAGAACTAGAGGGGGATGTTGTTACCAAAAGTGGAAGTTTCAGGTAAGATCCATTGCTGCGTACGTAAATGCTCCTTGGCGAGAGCCCTGCTGACAGTACCGAGGGGGAATACTCAATAAAATCTGTCCCCACTTAAAGAGTCGTTAAACCCGGTAAGTCTTCAGCTGGGAGAAAGGCAGAACAATTCTTCATTCAATGAGATGGCCCCCTGTTTCCCCCCCATCTCTGCTGCTATATTTTTTTTTTTAAGAACTGTTTCTATCAGTTTGACTGGAAGACCCTACCACATTACACCGGGGGTCTGACCTGCAGCCTTGTAATTATCTGCAGCTAAATTAGAAGTTTAATCTTTGTTCTGAGCAACAATAAGTTGAGTCAGATAGGTTTTAAAAATAGCCCAAGCTCAAGTTTAGTGAAGTCTCAAATGCAATTAATAAAAGGGTAATGGAGTTAGGAAGTTGCGGGTTGAAATATGGAAATGTTTAACTCTCAGTTTTCCTTTACTTGAACTGCAGTGCTTTGCTGAGGTAATGTCGCCTTGGTTCTGCAACGGGAAATTGCTTCCAACATTTCTCTGTGTTCCTGTACATCATCCTTATGATTTATCAGTTCAGTATCTGTGTTCTCGTTGGGGTTTGGCTCAGTATGTGCCACAAATTACCAGCTGTATGCATTTTTTGTATAGTCACTTTGTTGTCATTTTGACTCGATGCCAAGCCATGGTGAAGACCACTTCAGAACATCATAGTCCTCTAAACTCCTTTGTTGTAAAATGGGTATGAAAATCCACTTTGTAAGTAACGAGAAATGGCTAATGCAGGTAGGGATTTGTTTTGCTGTAACAGCAGAACGTGCAGTGGCAATTTGTCAGATCCCCAGCACAGCTCTGCTGTACTATTTGCCTTTAAATAGTGTCTTACCTTAATATCTTGAGATTTTTCTCCTTGTATCTTGGCAACACTACTGCTGAAGTTCATACACTTATGCGGTGGAGAGAGAAGGTTTTAAACCAAAAGGGTAAATCTTTAGTCTGGTAAATATTATAGGAAGGAGTTTTGGTTCTGTCCTCCTCTCTGCAGGAGTGGTGGAATAAAAGTCAGCAAAAGAAGCAGATTATTCCTTGTCACTACACATATTTTTCTGTTTGTGAGGTTTTGCCTATCAGGTTTAATTTGATCACATTGCATGACATATGCTCCATGTGGATTTACTTGGTATTTGGTGTGCACCTTGGTCCTACTGGTTTCAAAATCTCCCGAGACAAAGATGTGGGAGATGTGCAGAGGTGTGTTGATATCTGATGCACCCAAGTTCCTGGCTGTCTGAACTGTCTGAATCTGTCTGATTGTGTAATGCTGGCTGATGCACATATTACTGATATGATTAATATCCCAAGTCCAAATGGGAATAGTTACTCCACAGACTCGCAGGAGATCAGTTTGGTGTTCTCTCCAGAAATGGTCGTCCTTTAATCTGTCTCACATGTGTTTGCCATCTTGCCAAAGTGGAAGTTGCTCCTCCTCTAGAATCAGTGCTTTTATAAATTGCCTCTTTTTGTACTTTTATTTGGTAGCAAAGGGGACTTACTGGTTTGGGAGTAAAACCACTGCCAACCCGTCTTCCCCATCCACAAGCCTGGGCTTGTCCATAGTTGGATGAGCTCATGAAAACAAGCAAACTTCTTCAGCCTTTGAGACATGCTCTGTGCTGAGCATCGTTTGAATGAAACCACCTGGGGCAGGTTTGTGGATGCTGCAGGATGACAGTGCACACCTCAGTCAGAGAAGTAGATAGAGGTAGACACCAGGAGGTTTTAGGTTAGATTAACTTTTAGATGGCTGAAGTTCTGGAGAGGTGCTCCTTGTGTTGCAGAGTAATTGTAACAGAGTTGTATCAGACTTTAAAACATGCTTTACACTCCCATGCAATCAAATAGCGGTCAGATCCAGAATCGAGTTCATGAAAGTTTGAGAAGCTTTGCTCCATAATAGGTTGACTATGAGAGGGACAATTTTTTAGAGGAGAGTATGTAACGGTGATAATATCTGGTGCAGATACCCCCTTACCTGTCAATGAAATATGCAAGCCGCTATCACCTTTTTTCCTACATGCAGGTACAGGTTACCATGTCCCAGGTGACCCACCCTCGGGGCTCGGGGTGACCCAGCTTGCAGGTTGCTCTGGAGTGTCCTACAGCTGCTCTTAACTCACCCTCCTGGTACAGTAAAGTCATTTTCATTTCTTTGCCCATGAAGTGGAGCCAATGAGACAGAAGTGCTTGCCATGACTTCTCCTGGACCACATGCAGGTGCATGGGAGCATGGGAGAGCGGTGGCCCTGGGTACAAAGCGTGTGTGGTGTAACTTCCTCCTGCCAAGTTTTGACAGCCCATGTTTTGCTGTTTGCACACCATTTCCTGTTGCTGAGACTTAGATGAGTTACAAACACGGTGATAATTGCTCAAGGCATTGATTTTTATTTATTTTGACTCTGGAAGTCCTAAGTGACCTGAGACCTTTCAGTCTGAGAATCTGCTTCAGTTTTTTTGAGACCTCTTCTTACACGGGTGGTGAGAATGGAGGAGAGGTGGCCAAAGGACCTGGCTCGTTGCTGTGAAATGGGGATGCCCAACTGAGCGGCTGTAGGTTCTGTTGTTCACCTGGCTCCTGACCACTCTGTCACCTTCATCTTGGCTTCTGCACATCCAGGTGCTTAGCACCGTGTGTCTCTGGAGGGTGCCATGAGTGTCCTTCAAGGGTCCTCCAGAAACTGGCATCTGGTCCCCAGCTTCCAGAAGGCCCAGGGGAAGGAGCTGGGAGGTGCTGCTGTTGCAAGAGCTGGGTAACACACGCTCTCCAGCTTGCTCCAGAGCTGGCCATATGTGTTGAATGGCTGGGCATGATGTGACATCCATCGAAGCAGGCACTGATGGAGGGCTGAGGCAGCAAAAGTAGTTTTGACCTCTGAGGAGTCTGTGTGGTAAGAAGGCAAGTGAAGAGGTGCTGCTGTTGGGGACGATTTATGTTGTAACTGTTGGTGTTGGGGGTTTTAATGCACATCAAGGGCACTTTGGCCTTTGAATGGAATCTTTTGGTGTGAAATTGTGTCTTTTCTCCTCTCTTTTCTTTCCTTAAAGAAAATCAAAATAAATACTGAAAATCAAAACCGTCTGTTTTGAGGGGACCAAATTGCCTCTCTTTATTTTATGTGATTTGGATATTACTGAACGATTAAAAGTCCTAGTAATTTTTACTGGCTAGCTATTGTGCTTGTAGGCAGTGACTCTTCTAGCATTAGTCATTTTAACTATGGAAAAAAATAATAAAAATGCAATTAATGTGGCTCAACAGCTGAGTGTGCTGGACTTTAAAAAAAAAAAAGGAAAAAAAGTAAATTTTAATGAGTTCTGGGATCAGAAAGATACATCTGGTGGATGGATTTGCCAAGTTTTCAACCTCAGAATGTGTGTTGAAAAACTCAGTGAATTATGTAGCTACAAAAGTGGATCTTTGCATGTTTATAAGACCTCAGTGCAATGTCCTTATATTTGCCTAATGACAAACAGACATTCTCACAGAGGTACAGCCCAGAAGGACACACATGTGCTGAAATGGCTCTGTAAGCTGATAGTATTTGTATCGGAACACTGCTACTAGTGAAGGAATTTTAGAGGATCCATTAAATATTGGGGGAAAAATCTTGGTGTTGGATCAAAGAAAAGAGAAGGAAGGGAAAGGGGGGGGAGAGGAGAAGGAGCACTGAAACTTCAAATGTACATGATGTGTGGGCTAAGATATTGTGCCTCCACTGTTGAACCAGAAAATTTATAACAACTGTTTGTCATGTGTATGTATTTATAGCCATTCACATAATGAAGAAGTTTCATGAGGTTGTAATAACATATCAAGATGGATGTAATTAAAACAGAAGCAAATTGACACCTCTAGATTAAAGGCAAACTCTAAACTAATACACCTGTACGCTGTCACTTATGTATTAGTTGTCTGGGGCAGTCTGCCAGATATGCAAATAAAAAGACATTGGCAAATTTCCTTGGATGTGTGGTTATGAAAAACCCAACTATTTAATCTTTTACCTAGCCCTGTTCAAGTTTGTAGCAATGTTAGAATTTATTAATTTGGTGTCACTGATGCTTTGTGATGGGAATGAGCTACATGAATGATACAGAGGGATAGGGAAAGGAGCAAGAAGAAATACAGAGCAGGTGGCTGCTGGAGAATAATATTCTTTACAGCGGGACCCTTCCCTTAGAAAAGAGGTGTCAACTGGACCGTTTCAGATCTGTCCTAACTCTCAAAATTAGAGGACTAAAGAGTCCTTGACATTGACTTTCTGTAGCATTTGAGCTCAGTTAAACGCTTTTGAAAACTGCACTGTGACAACAGGTTTTGGTTCTGTCATGCCGCAGGTGATTTGAGTTATCAGTAAGAAAACTCCTCCTAAAATGTAGACATTTCAGATATAGTGGCACAATTCAAATCTGATGTAAATCATTATTGAGTCTGTGAAATGGCTATAAAGTATCTTTGCAATTTTATGTAATAGTATTTTCAAACTTGCTTCAATTCGCAGAAGCCTAGAATTTTTCCAGTGGAGTTGTGGATACATGAATAGTGAATTTAAGCCTGCAGTCAATAGGTTGGCTCTCTGAATTAATGCTCTTGGGGTATTTAGAAATAGTCTGCAAACTACTGATATAAAATAGGCTATTGGTATGGAGCAGGAAGGGAATTATTTGCCTTGTTAGTTCCAGGCCTGTGCATGGAAGTACCAGCCTTGCTTTTGAGTACTTTGCACCCCAGATAACCTGCATTCCTTTAAAAGCCCCAGGGATGGAAATAGGTCCTCACGTGGCTTGTGTATAACCTCCAAGGCTGCTGATTAGGGTTTTCAGTTAAACAGCTGATGCCGGTACCTCCAGCTCCTCCTCCCAGAGTATGAAAAATCTTACCTTTTGTGGATTTGGTGGCATTTCCTCGGGAGCGGCTGTCTTAGAGAGACCCTCATCCCTCTGCCGCTTCCAGTAACCTCCTCAGATGATTGCAGACGCTTGGGTTAGTAACACTGGTTTATAAGCAGATTGCTATGACTGCATCTCTAGAGATCTCAGTGAAGCCCCAAATTCTTAAGTTCAGCTTTGAATTCAGGCTTGAAGTTCCTTGTCCCAGTTGGGGATGCACCAGAAGGAAATCCAGCCATCTGCCTTGCGAGGCGTTGCAGTCACGAGCCCGCTCCCACCTGTGGGTGCTGGGCTGGGGCTGTGGGCTGTAGTTCTGGCTGCAAAACGCGCCTATTTTCAGGGATCTGTCTGCATAAAAGCTCCAATGGGCATGTTTTGTTATACTTTTTCTGAATTAAAAAGGCTCCTTTTTTAATATGTCTGGACATTAAGGATCAATCATATGAGGTACGTGGCTTCAAAGTGATTTCAAATGGTAGGATTTTTGTCTTCAATACTTCAACAACTTTTCTTCCACCTTTAATCTTGCATGAGCGGAAGCTTCAAAAGATAATTAGTAAAACATGCTTTTATCTGCATTTATCTCAAAACATGATTAATTTTTTAACTGCAATTACAGCAATCATTTCAAGTTTCCTCTATATTAATGAGTAAAGGATTTTTTTTGAGAGAGCGCGAGCCTAAATATGGCTATATTGGCCGAGTTGAAAGGGACATTTATGAGTGCGCTTTTTGTTTTCATTGCTAGGGATTGAATTTCCGGTTCCAGGAAGTAATATTTCACATGGATTAAAGTCTTTGAAACGCTCTTGCCCAGCTTCACTGGATCATTTTGAGGAGCTGACAACGATAAGAACTGGATCATGCTCTTTGCTAGACCTGGCTACTGAATTCCCAGTTACACGTTCCCCTTGTGTCAGTGCTTTTTTGCTCCGCACTGTGCACGTGTGACTGGCAGGATATCCTCTGCACGCTGCTCTTGGCACTGAAATGTAAGATATACGATGCAGCCCGTTTGTTGTTAATGAATTGGCAATGAACTTGTAAATTTTCACCTTTACCGTTTCTGTCTTTGTTATAGGCAGCTTAAGGCATTTTTTATTACTGTTTCACTTCAGGGAGAAAGATGTTCATGTCTGCGCCTTTCTTTATCGCTGGTACTAATGTACGTAGGACTGTCCAACTGGTGTCCTGCATCCCGCCTGGATCCCGCCTGTAGGTCGAGTGTGTGGCCTGTCAGGATTTTGAGGACCTCCTGTCCTGTCTGGTTGTTGGTCCTCTGTGGCTCACCCCAGTGGCCCTAGAAAATGGTGCCACCAGCAGAGAGGTATCCCAAAACAGGTATCCAGCCCAGAGCCTCCAAAAGCAATGGACTGCTGCGGGGGTTTACTGAAAAGAAACAGAATTAAAACCACTTTTCACTACAGTACAGCTTTTGTGTAATTTTGCCCCGTGAAGGCTGCTCGTCAGCTCTGCCTCCTGCTTCTCCATGAGCAGGAGGGAGAGACTTTGCTGCTCTGTGCCTCCAAAAGGACAAGGCAGAGAGCAGCCCTGAGGCTGCTGGAAGTGATGCTGGGGTGATGGCATGGCCTCGGTTACTGCAGCAGAGCCTGAGCAGTGAGGTAAATGGAGCAGGCATTTGAAACTGCAGCTGTAAGAAGTGTAAAGATCTAATTTTTCTTGGTTTGGTTTGTTTGTTTGTTTGTTTCTCTTCAGTTAGGCCCAAATCCTGGATGTCAGAGGTGATTCAGAGTAAGACTGCACGGCCTTGGTTCACGTCTGATTTTAGCTTCTAAATTGGGATTGCAGTTACCCTGCCCTGCAGTCGCTGGGGAGGTGGATGGGACGATGACTGCAACAGTGGATTGGGCAGCTGCATAGGAAAGCATGCGAGTGTATAATCAGATTTCTGATAAAACCAGGTCTCTAAGTCCCTTGAATGGGTAGCTTTGCTGTGAATAGGCTCATAAGGTCTGCTGTGGCTGCTCTCTTTCTTTGGTACTCTGACAAAAAATTGCTCTGGTATCCTTGTTGGCATATTTTTACATCTGTTATCCATATTTTGGATTTGTTCTGGCTGCAGTCTTATTTTGTTTTGCAAAATCTACCTGGGATTGGGACAGAGATATATGTTTGCTAAGGCAGATTTGGAAATTGCATTGTTGAAATACAGCCCATATGGGCCATTGTAAAATGGTTACTGCAGCATATAATTGCCTTCACAATGATGTGCTTTGTCATTTTACTTCCATCTTCAAAGAGGCTCTCCTGTAGTCTGCTGACAGCAATGGTGGTATTAGAAAACATATGGATTTGTAAAGGCATTAAACTGTCTTTAGTTCAAGGATTAGATTACAGTGTTAGAGTATGGGTCACCACATTTTCGTGTGGATAGGCTGCACTCGACTGTGTCGGTTTATGTTATAGGTTAGGGAAAGGTTTGTTTATTTACTGAAGATATCTGACATAATATCCTTTCGAATACATGGGGAAGGAGGAAGGAGGCATCTCTCATGCCGCTGTACACGGTCTGAGCTGTACCTCTGTCCCAGGGCCACGGTCCCACCTCACCCTGCTTCGCTTGCAGGGCTCGGTCAGGGCTTGCCAGCCACACTGACAGGAATTTCAAGTAGTCTTGGAGGGAAGTGCCAATTACAACATGGAAAAATACACAGAATCTAAGAACCACAAAATTGGCTTTGAAATTTCAAGGTTTTTTTAGTCCTTCATGCTGGGCTGCTACTCTGAATATTTTGGGTATTTGTTTTATGTTCGCGTACAAAGGATGCGTTTACACTCTACAGCTCCACACATTTCAGAGTATAGGGCAATCTGTTCAGCTTTTACCCTTTTTCCTACCCTCACAGTTTCAAGTGTGGATTTTCTGGGGCAGGTTTGAGGTCTGCAGTGCTCCTCTCTGCAAGGGCCAGTGCAGCGTTTGCATGGTGGGATGCACAATGTCATAGGATGTAGCACGCAGCCTCTCTCCAGGCTGGGGTGATGCTCATGCTCTTTACACCATCAAAAGGAAAAAGCTGGAGAGTGAGAGGGATAATACACATAAAGAAGATCCTTCTTTTTCAGTTTTGTTATTATTTTTGTCTTATTCTTTGCAGCCTGCTCAGTTTAGCACTCTGCCCAGCTGGGACGTTGAAGCAGGCTGGGTGATGGCACTTGGCCCATGGCCACCTTCACCTTCTGCCACATGCGCTTGCTGTTGCATTTGGGTTTGCACAGGTCCCTCTCAAAACAACTCTTCCGACATCTCTTGTCCTTCAAACGCACTTTTTAATTAAGATGCTGAGCTGGTCCTTGGGAGACGTGGGTTTGTTTCCGTGTAAGCACAGTCATCTTTCGTAACCTTGAAGCAGTCACTCCCCTCCCAGTTCAGCACGGCCGTGTGAGCACCTGCTTTGTGGTTGTGCTGAATAAGGATGGAGTTGGGCTTGGATCCATGCGTATGCTCATGGGAGATGCTGCGTCTGGGCTTGTAGATTTGGGTTCCTTGACTGAGAAAAGCAGGCCTATGGGGACAATGCTGATGTGTGAGCTACTATTTAGAGTGAAGTCAAATATGTGCTTAGGTGTCACCTTGAGCTAGAGCGTTAGTTTTGTGGTAGCTGAGTTTTCCTGTCTGCAAAATGGGTTTAACAATAGTTTCCCTCTTTAGAGGTTGCCTGGCTACTTAATTAGCATCTGCAGGATGCTCAAATAGTAAGTGGTTAACATGAAGTTTATATATATATAATCTATATAATTTAACTGTAGGTCATCAAAACACCGATGCTTATATACATTTAGCAGGGTCCTGGCTAGAACACATATTTAAATAACTGAAAGCACTTGTATTGTTGTCAACTACCTTTTAAAATAAAGCTATGATTCTGCCTTAAAATTGTTGACAGCAATCACTTCATTAAGGAAATCTGATGTGAAGGGTAACCCAGTGAAATTCGGATTAGCGGTTTATCTTTCTTTATACTGTTATGCTTATTAATGATGTAAAAGTTAGTGTTGCTTAGTTATGACTTGCTTCAGTTTTAAATCACAACATTATCTGTCCCAGCTGTGGTGGATATCAAGACTAGTTCATGGTAGTATCTTTCCTTAAATCCATTGCAGAATTGGGAAGAAACTCATTCTAGCTGTGAGGAATGTTAAAGGATGCATTACTAACCCTGGCAGCTGTTGGTGATAAACAAATTAGGTCTGTCATTAATGCCAGGGTCTGCAGGTGTAATATGTCATGAAACTGGTATATCTCTGTTATTAACTGGCCTATAAAAATAAATAAGTCCCGGGTTTTTTTTAATCCTTGTGTAACGAATTTAAGAGCAAAGCTGCCTTGTGATAAGGTTTGTGTAAGATGAACCTGAAGTTCATGTATACGGTACAGTTTTTTAGCAAACAGTGCAGAAATGAGAAAGATAGAAACCTAGTCCACTGAGAAGCTCCCATTAATATCCCCAGGAAATCAGTCCCTCTGTAAGACAGTGCTTGAATATGTTGTTAAAATCCTAACACATTGCACTTAAAATGAATATATGCTTAAGTGCAGTCAGGAGCAGGATGTTACTAGGTATATACATAAATATATCCTTAACGCGAGGCCTTATAACAGTGACTTTTTAAAAATCAGTTTATTTTGAGGGAAAGCTTGGGAGAGTGGCTTGGGGTTTTTTTCTTTTGGGGCCTTCAGGCAGCCGAGTGGTGGTGAGACAGCTCCTGCATTGCTCCAGCTCCTGCAGCAGCAGGGCCAAGGTGTGGTCCGAACTCTGCCTCCTGATGCAGCTCGGCATCCGCCCGCAGGACACGGCAGCTTGCTGGAGCACACAGCTCCTGGATGTGCTCGAAAAGCTCCAGCAGGCAGCTTGGCTGGGTGACCACAGGTAACAGCGGGATGGAAACGGAGGACTGGGCAGCCCAGCCATGCTGTAGGCTGATGTGAGCCCGCGTTTGTTGAAAGCTTTCATATTTAGTGTGTCCCTTGCCTGATGCCTGAATGCAAATGTGCATCTGTGCAGTGAGGATGTCGGATGAGTTTGGATTCAAGCACAGGTTCAGGTCTGGGTGTAACATACAGTGTCACTGCAAACTCTGACAAGCTGAAGCCTCTACTGTATGGGATTGAATTTTGTTTCTTCCTAAGAGAAATGGTGAACTGTGCAGCTTTGCTTGCACTAAGTCCTGTTAATGACAAGTCATCAAGATTTCCCTGGCAAGTAGCGTTACTTTGGGTAATTACTTTGGGAAGCTACTGGGGGGGCTGACTCGCCCACCCCCCCCCCCCCCCAGTGCAGACACCTTCCCATCCAGCCACATATTGTTGCTTTCTCCAATACCAGCTAAACAGGTGGCAGGATTCAAATCACCACTCTCTGAATGGAGTTCACTCTCCACAATAGCTCACCAGAGGCCTGTTTTGTTACAGAACATTGATTAAATAAATATTCCTATGCATACAAAAGAGGAGAAATCTGTTACAGCACTCTGCAGTTATTTTTCCATTAATGGCAAGGAGCTCTCTCTAATTTTCCTGCCCCTTTCAATCTGTTTCCCTGTCTCCCTCCCTTCCCATCACTACTAATGCCTTCAAGTGCATGAGTAACATACAAACAACTTACATTCCCTCCAGTTCAGAGCTGCAAATGCCTTTAGCTCCAACTCAACGTGCTTTAGGAAATCCTGCTAGCTGGTGCAGGGCATAATTGACAGCTTCATGCGCGTGTTTTTAATTAACGTGATATTTCATGTTCAATATCAGTATTCCTTGTGCTAACTGACTTTCATTAATTTATATCGCAGCAGTTGAAAATACAATGTTGCAATACCAGCATCTTGCACAATATTACAATTGGGGCAGAATATTTGACTTCTGAAGAAGGTCGTCTTTCTTGTGTTCTTCTGTGACCCCTGATCTTTTAAAACCTTTGAGGCAAAAGTTACTGCTCTGTGATCTGTGCTGATGGAGATGTGAATATGTTTTGCAAGAAAAGCACCTCTTGCTCAAAGATCCTGGCAGCCAAAGGCAGCTGTGTGGCAAGCAGCAGATCTGATTTGGTATAAATGGTGGCAACTGGAAATAAATGTATGGCAAAGGATTCCTTCAGGGGAAAAAATAGCTTTACTAGTTTGAAGTTCAGCAGATACTTGTCTCGAGAAAGAACTTTTGGTTGAACAAATGTCTGGCTGCAATAAATGTAGAGTATGAGGAAATGCCATGGCATTACTTTGGCTCTATGCTGCTGTGACTGAGATCAAAATCCACTCCAAAGAAAGTAACTTGAATTTAGCCTTTTTTTTGCCCAGGCAATATCTCTACTTTGGAAAAAACAGAAGTCAGCATTTCTATGTCATCATTTTTCTTAAACAAATTTAGAGCTGTTAAATCACAGAGCTGTTACTCTCGAGAAGTAAATTGTGTAATGTATTTTTTAATGTTTAAAGACCATAAATGAAGCCTGCTTCCATTATACGAGTTTGTCTTAAAATACTTATTGCTGTTGGCTAGATTTAGGATCAGGGTTGGAGAAGTACCCATTTGGATAAAACCGATCATCTGGGCACTCGTGCAAGGAGAGCCCTCGCCCTCTTTCCTAAGCTACGGTATGATTGCCGTGATGAAGTGAAGCCGTGCCAGCACGCTCTGCTCTCCCACTGCTTTGTGTTGCTGCGGGTAAGAGAGGACTGGTTGTGGCAGGCTGTAGCAGAAGCCCACTGTCTGTCTTCTCTTGCTTACTGTGGGCAGTTAGTTGGAAGTGACACTAATCTGAGTTTAATTCTAGTTTTACATTGCAACAACATGCCAGCTGTTCCCTGTATTCTTCCATGATACTGCAATGTAATTAATTTTTTTGTTATCTTTCAAGATGTAATTTTATGTTGGTGTGCTTTCCCACTAACCCTTTGGTACAGAAAATGTATAATAGCTAATTCATTTTTCCTGTAACATGAAGAAGCAAGGGAGAAAAATCTCAAATCGTAGGGCCAAGTGGCCGTATTAAAGACAGCTGAGGAGCGATGTGCAGAGAGGAAAGGCCCTGTCTCAGAGTCTGAAAGCCACTGGGACGTGTGTAGTGATTAATGGTATCATTGCTTTTTAGCTTCGTCAAAAGGTTTCAGTGTAAGAGTTTCTAAGGAATGCTGATAGTCACAGGAACCTATCAAAGGGTACAGAAAATATCAAATGAGCAAGCAGGAATGGGAGTTAATTACTGAACAGTGATTACTCTGATATAACCAATTATTGGATCATTAAATGTTTATTACCTTTTTTATGCTTCTTTCCCCCGTAAGTGCAGTTTTGTCCTCATACTATTAAAAAAAGGGTGGATCTAATGCATAAAAAGCCTTTTCAAAACCTGGAAGGTATTAAAAGAGCATCTCATCCTAACACCTGACATGCTGGCCTACTCACTCTGCTTTCCCTTGCTCTGCGGATTTGGGGTCAAGTGCTGTGAACCCTATTTAAAGGCCAGATTATCTCACTTCTAGGAAGGGGCCGGAGAAGAGCGCAGCAGAAGAAGCCGGGGAGAGGCTTCGTGAGATGCAGCCGGCAGGTTCACTGCTCTTCGGCTGGTGACGTGGGGTTGGGTTCATGCCTTCTGCTCCTGCTGGAAGTGGTCAGTGGCTTTTGTGTCCGTCACCCCGAGGCTCTTCCTAGCGTTCCCTGGTTCCCTAAGGATGGAGTGGCATGGCCTTCGTTTCAGAGCATCTCTTCCTCTCCATTCACTAAACCTCCCTGAATAAAGAAGAGTTTCCGTGGCAAGGCAGAAATGATGCCATTTGAAAGCGAGAACGCTGCACAGGTCTTCCACTGGACATCGCAAAGTGAAAAATACCATCTTTTCAAGCTGACTGCAGTTATTTTGGGTGACATTTGAGGGTTTAAAATGTTAAAGCAATTTTTAAAAATATAGCTATTTGTAACTTTCATCGATGATCCTTAAACGTTGAGTTGTTTAAGCTTTGTATCTCGGGAGAAGTAGGGGTCAGGGTAAAAAACCAAAAAGCTCTTTCCCTGTCATCGCAGCGTTTCCCGACGGTGGCACATGCTGGTCTGTGTGTGCAGGGGGGCCGGGAGGGGTCTGCATCTACCTCGTGCCTTCGGTGGGTGTTTGGGGGCAGGTGAAGAGACGCTGGGGTTCATCCCAGTCCTGGTTGTCACAAGCCCCTGGCAGTGGGTTTTGTATCGATGGTGTGGGCAGAGTGAACCCGGGGCGGCAGCCGGTGCGCTCTGCCTGGCGGTGTATGTGTGTGACCATTGCCGGATCTGCTTAATAACACAAATTCATCTGTTTCTGAAGCATTTGGTGTGGTCAGCTACCGGCATCGCCACTTCTCAGTAACCACGTTGGTTTTGTCTCAAATACAGTGTCCTTGTACGGTAGAGGAAGTTCTCGTGAAACAAATTTTTCCATGCCCTTATTTGTGAGTTTAGCTTAATTGTTGTTTTTATGAACTTTCTGAGGGGATTATTATTTTCTATTAATACCTCACTTTGCCAAGTTGAGAGCTTCGACCATTTTTGAGGTAAACCTTCAGCCAGTCTGTCTTTTTTCTGTTCATCTTTTTTTTTTTTTTTTCCTTTTTTTTTCTAACATAACACAGCCAGTGCAAAATCTGCTTCTGGACCTTCCCTCACAAATGTGATTTTCAGTTTTCATCTCTGACACCTAAACCTCCCATGAAAGTCGATGGGGAAGGTTATAGGGAACACACAGCAGAGATTGAAACCAGGATGCTGTTTGCAGCTTTGTGTTATTATTGTAGTGGAAAAGGAGGAAACTGTTAAACCGCACTCCCTGTGCTCCTGGGAATTTAAATTATTGTCTTTACTGCACTGCTGTGTCAGATCAGTTGTGTGGTAGTTGGGACTTTGCCTTCTTTGGAAGGACTCTTCCTCCTCTCGATGATTTTTTTCTCTGTGATCCTTCAAAGGAGAACTTTATTCTGGGTTCCTTTCTCTATTTTTCTTCTTTTTTTTTTAAAATATAGAGCAGGTTTACTTTGCAGAGCAAATATTATGCGGGTCACGGCTTCCTCCTGTGCACGAAGATGATTCTGTCCCTGCAGTGCAAGTCTGTGGAGTCAGGACTTGTCAGAGATACTTAAGGATGTGTTGCTCACAGGAGTCCGGGTTCCCACACAGGCATCTGCACTAAACACCATCACTCTGAATATCCAGCAGAAAACTGCTTCCTCCAGCAGTGAATCACAGCCATAAAGGGCCCCTTTAATCTGCCGCAATCACAGTTTTGGGGATGCAGGCTGGTTCGGGCGGCTCGGTGTCCTGGCTGCTGCAGCTGCGAGAGCGAGAGGCACAGCCAGGGTATTCGGTGCCGCTACTCGTAGGCACGTATGCGGTTATTCCTTTTTGACAGCCTCTGCGTAAAATAGTAGTAATAATAATAATGAAATGTCCCTCAGGATTTCCTCTTAATAACTGAACATACAGCAGCAGTTGTAAACTGTCTTGGTAATGTCATAGCCTCTCTGAGAAACACGAAGGGCGGAGGACCTCCGACGGCAGGCGAGGATCCCAGTAACAAGGCGAAAACAAGGCATCCTGTGTTTTAGATCCTGTAGAAAAACGTACCGTGGTTGCAAGGCCATGGGAGATGAGCCAGTCTCCAGGACTGCTACAAATGTTAGATTTCAATGAAAGGTCAGCCAGGAACAAGGTCAAAACAAGCCCGATACGCACAGCAAACAGCGAAGCTGCGAGGCGCAGATAAAGGTTAATGTGAAAGGGCTATTGGCATTAGTACAGCATGTGGTCAGCGTGCTGCGGAGCAGGGTCTGAACCAGGAGATAATGAGGAGGGTTTACTCTAATTCTATTATAATGTATAATTAACTAGCATAATTGATAGCAATTTTCCCTGTGTGTCTGTGTGTGCATGCACATGTACATAAAGTCTCATTTTCGGCTTTTGTGCGATTGCACCATGTGCCTTGAGCCGATGGAAACCATCCGGCGGCTCCCCGGAGCTCGAGCTTGCCACCTTGCTCAGCCCACGGATGCGGAGGAGGAGCAATGTTTTCAAGAGCCTGTATTTTCTCTGCCTCTGAAATTAGACGTAATATCTAGGTGGTGCCCTGGATAAGGCAGACCTGCTGCTGATAAAACAGTCTGTTGTGCCGGGAGCCACGGATGGAGTTAGTGTTTGAAGAGAGAGCAAGGGACAGGTCAGCCCCTTTTCCTTCTTGGTTGTTTTCACCTTTTATTCTCAGTAACCCTGTGAAAACAGAGAGCTTGAACTGAATTTTGCCTTTGTGATCATCTTTTGTACAGGATAAAGTTTATGCTTTGTTACTATGCAGAGACATAAGCAAACTTGTGTTTCAAATGCACTGGGGATTTGAATTTTCATGGTGCACAAAGAAGAAAAAGCATTGCTGATTCTTCTGGCCTTCCTCCGTAGGGCAGAGAGCAAATAAGCAACATCTTCCTCTGCCCCAAATCAACCCAAAACCAGGCTGCAGTGCTCTGCTGACATGGTGATGTTTGGGATTTTGTTGGTTTTTGGACAGGTAGGGAAACCCCTGCTGTGGTATTGACACTGGATGCCATGAGGTAACCTGGCCCACCAAATGTAAAATTTGGCTTTATCCCACATGGTTGATGTTGTTGGGTTGCAGGAAGCCTTGTTGTACCTACTATTAGATCCTTGATGCGATGTGAAAACATCAAGGTAGGAAATTTAGGGTGCTTTTTTTTGTTTGATTTTTGGTTTTTTTTGTTGTTGTGTTGTTTTTTTTTTTTTTTAAATCTGGCCCTGATGGTAGAGGTCTACCCAAAGTCTTGAACTGTGAAGCAGGCTGACAAGTAAAAGTGTTGAATGATTTATCTTGACAGCTGTTTTGCTTGTCCACTCTTGATTTTGTGGGGTAAAATTGAGGGAGGGCATTAGTATTTACTTATTTTTTCTTCCAGTATCTGGCAATACATGTTTTTCGAGTGTAAATGCAAATAACCCACTTCTCCATCCTGAATCCCTTGGGATGGAAAACCTAAAGGCCATATTCTTGCTTGAGAGGGGGAGATTTAGCCTTCCAGCTACATTAAATGTTAGCTGGAAACATGTGGCTAAAGGCTCCCAAATACTGAGCTGAGACTCTTCCCTTGAGGTTCTGGTTTATTTGGAAATTTAATTTGTAATTTTTTTTTTAATTTTTTTTTTTACTTCAAAGGTTACACAACACTTTAAGTCTCAGATTTTAGGTCACTCTGCCTTTTACAGCCAGATCCACCTCATCAGTGAGAAGGCTCCCCGAGGACTGTAAAAGACTCGGGCTTAGTGTTATTCAGGAAAAATGTGTATAATAGGTGTATTATAAAGTAGGAGGTAATGTAACCCCTGTCTGCTAGCCTGATGAGTGCAATGTGAACAGTGTTACGGTACGGTTGCATGCACTTAAAGTCCTTTTTTACAAAATAATGCTAATTGCCCTGGGCTGAACGATGCCAGGGTCTTATAAATACCTGCCAGTACTTGTAGAGGGAGCCAAGAAAAGTCAGGTGGAGAAATCAGTGAAATTGGCTCTCATGCAGAGTTTCAGCATCTGAGGCACTGCTAAATCTAGCGAAGGATTAATACCAAAATAATCCTGCTTGTCCAGGAAACCCGTGACAACATGAAGGTTTGAGATCATTGTGTTATGCTTTAGAAGGAGTGTAATAATAAATGCCCAAGTTGCCAGAGATAGAAACCAATTTGCTATTCATCCTACATCACATCTGAGCTTTCCTACAGTTTGTTTCCTGCTCCAGTGACATGAGAGATCCCATTCCACTTGAAGTCCAGCATCATTTCAGTGCCGGCTTTCACCAAAAACCATAAAAATGCTCCAAATCCAGAAAAAATCCCCCTATTGCTCAAAATCAATTCCTCTAACCATATGAAGAGTCTTGTCCTGGACTCTAAGTGGTCTGTACCATTCTCAAGTGCTGTTAGTATTCTGGCTGCAGAAGTTACATTGAAATGGGAATGAAAATAAGGTAGCAATTAGGAGGATAGAGGTGTTTGGGGTTGTTTTTTTTTAAGAAAAGCACTGGTGACTGCTTAATATCCAGATCTCACTGATCTGTTGCCACTACATGTCCATGTTGGAAAATCTCACCTGTATTTTTGCTGCTTTTTTCCCTGTGTTTGTTACCAGATATATCAAGATATTACTGGTGTTTTGCATTGTGTTGTGTGTCTTGAGATGTGATACCCAAGCTGTGTGAAAACGGAGTGCGGCTCAGCATGGAGCTGCCACAGCTTCTGCTCATGACCTTGTTCAGCGTTGTGTTCAGGACTGCTGGAGCTGATCCTGACACCCACTCCCAGCCTGTCATGTATCTCTCCAGCCTCGCTGCTGAAATGAGCGGAGCTTGAGTTTTCTAAGCATTTTGCAAGATGCCAAGCAGTTGAAGAATACATGGGGACAGGACTTCTTTCTTCAAAGTCTGTTTCCCTGATTTATCCTTTAGTGGTCTGGATGAGAGTTGGTCCATGTCCCCAGTAAGACTATGCCCATGAGCCAGGACTGTTTGGATTTTGGGTAAACCTGTGTCTCCTTTTAGTGGCTCCAGTGGTGCCATTTTTACCATGCCAACAGTGACTGTGGGCACGGTGTGTTCTGCTCACCCTCTGTCCGTGAGGCCACCATGTCTACAGCTGCCTGCATCCAGTGCATCTGCAAAAAGAAATGAGAGCAGGCAGGGTCCCTTGTGCTCCCCTGGCTTGGTGCAGAGGATCCCAGCAGGCAGGTGCCTGGGGAACTGAATGGGATCCCAGGCACTTGGGGCATTGCCTCCTGCCAGGTCTCCGTGGTAGAGGCACTGGACTGGCCCCACGCTTGGTGGCAAGGGCACCTGCAATGGTTAAGGATCCAGTCAGCTTCATCTCCTTCTCCGGCAGTGGAGAGCTTGCTTTCCTGAACAGCACTTGTGTTTTTAAGCCATTTATTTTCCGTTGCACTCAGTCATTAAACATTCCTGCTTGTGTTTTGTTGTTTTTACCCTCTGTAGGAGCTGAGGGAATTTATTCAGTGTCTCAGTCCGGTAATGGAGGGGGCTGAGGAGGTGCTTGACTGTCTGACTCGGCAGGCAGAGACACGGATGTTGCTGCGTGTGACATCTTTCTAGTGAAGTGGGATGTCAAGATCTGAGATCCTTTTCCACTTAGTGTACAAGAGCATTAGAACAAAGGGAAACAAAAAGCAGCCCTGCACCACAAAAGAAACCAAACCAAGACGCCTCTGACTAAAGGTGCATTTTTAGTGTTATGAGCAATTTCAGACAGAAATTGCATGAAACACTTTACCTGAGTGTTAATGGGTCTGCTGGGGTCAGAGGAATTTACACCAGCCTTGCGTGTGATCCTCCTTTTTTTTTTTTTTTTTTACATTCCAACTGTGTTCACAACAGATGGTGATTATTATGTTGGCTCAGATCAATGAATATTAAAAAAAAAAAAAGGCAAGACAAAAAATAAAAAAAAAAGCCCTTCAACTCAATAGAGTCACCCGGGGTTCAGTTGTAGCCCCTGGGTTTTCATTTGGACAATGTTAAGTTATAGTAACTTAAATGGAATTTTTATGAGCAATTGTTTTGCCATGAAACAAGATCTCCCGTGGCATTGACCCAGGCAGATATCTGCCTGTCGGACATGCCAGCCAGCTCTTCTAGCAACCCCTGCTCTCGTGGGGCACGCTTCTGAGGTGGTGAGATGCTTGCTTGACCGGCAGGTGCCCTCAGGGGCGTATCTGTTCCTCACCTTGCTTTCCTGGAGAAGACACTTGTTTACAAAGCAAATATTTTAGAAGCATATGAGATTTAGAAGTACATAAAAATAAATTATTTGAGACAGAATCCAAAATAAGTAAGTTGGAGTAAATGGGAGTACCACGAATAAGGAACTGGGGGTTGAGACTTGTGAGTGGAGGAGATGGACATGGGTGGCAATGGGAATGACAGCGCTGTGTTTTCCCCCTACACGCAGGTGTAAATACCATGTTCCAGCCTTTCCTCCTGAGTTGTTCAGTCCTGGGCTTTTCTGTGTTTGCTTTATTTTCTGGTTTTGCTTCAGCAAAGTCTCCTTTGCAAGGATCCACCGCTGGGGTGTGAGGACACACAGATGCTTGCTGCTGAGATCTCTCCAGAACTGCTCTCGGGGTTTTCTCCCTGATGGGTACTGCCAGTCCCAGAGAGCCAGGGTTCCCTTCCAGAGCGGTAATCTTTGTTGCTCTTGTACAGGCTAAAGCATAGTCCTGTGTGATATTTGAGAGACAGACGAGTCATTTGGGGGCCATCCCTGCTCCCACGGCATTCGCAGACAGGATTCATGCTGAATTCGCTGCTGTGTGATCAGACCCCTTTTATCCTTCCCTCTGAGAGAAGCTGATTGCCGAGTGGGACGAGGAGCTGCTCTGTGTTGCCTGTGAGCACTGCCAAGTGCTCCAGCCTGTGTTCTGGCTGCTCAGCAAAGGATCCCCGTAGGAAAGGGAGGCTGTAAGGATGCTTAAAATTGAAGGGATTTAAGGAATAATAATAACAAACATAACAAATTGCTTTTACATGGGCTGGAGGAAAACATGAAATAACGTCTGGGCTCTTCTCTGCTGAGATTTTGCAGGGAACTTGAAATACTCAGTCCCCAAACCAAGAGAAGCAGAGGGAGGAAATTGTGCCCTTGGCCTGAGGAGGTGCTTTGAGAGGCAAAAGGAGGGGTGCTATAAATCCCTGGGGTGAGCCCATCTGCCGTGAATCAGTGCTGGCTGCACAGCAAGGAGAGATGGCAAGATTTTTATGAGGTGACAGAACACCACCAAAGCCGGTCTGACCATGTCTTAGCTTGACTCCATCCCCTTTCACCCCCCAGATGTTTCTGTGCAAGAATGGGAGCTCTTCCCTTTCTGCGCAGGTGTTCCCATGCGTAGTTTGCAGCCAGCTCAGGTAGGCTCTGTCCCTCAAATTTTGTGATTTTTTTGGGGGGATGTTTTTGTTCAAGTCTGATTGCAGTGGCCTGTTCAGACAGCAGAACAATTTACTGTTGTCTTTGGAGGAGGCTGAAGGCTGTCTCCTGCCATGGGCAGCCTGATTTGTCTTCTCTGGGCAGTAAAGATGAATATTGTTTGAATTCTGGTACAGAGGAGCTGAAAGGAAACAAGAGACTAAATGTGTTGGGAGAAGGGGGAAATGGGGAGTGGGATGAGACCAAACATTACTGACATGCAGTTTACCTTTTTTTCCCCTCTGTTACGTAGTTACCTGATTTGTAGAAAATTTGTGACTTTGTCCTAACACATACAAGATGGGCCCAGTGCAAACGACTGCTCAGAACAGAATGCAGAAAGTCTCTGTTCTGTTGACAGTGTTTGTTAACTAATTAATAGTTTTAAAAGTATATGTATGATTGCATACTATTGGGTAGACTATCTGTAGATGGCAAGTTTTAAGATCGCTAAAGGTGTGCAGCATTGGGGGCTGGTAGCTCCAGGTGACTCTTGGCTGGGAGTTTCCCTGGAGTGGGACCTTGATGCTCCGTTCCCATCATTTGCCTTTGGTCCAGCCCAAGCCAACTGCAGGTACTGGTGCTCTCTTAGCACCCAAATCTATACATACCCAGTCGCTGTATTTGTACCAGGGCATGCAGCAGTGGGTGCAGAGTTTGTTGATGGATGCAGTCTACATGCTCATTTTCATATGCTGGTGGGATGGTCCCTTGCCTTGATTAGCTAAACCTCTTTCTTGGCTTTAGAGCCATTTTCACAACATTAATCTTAGAGCTGTGGCAATCCCCCAGTGCTGGGGGGGGGTGTAGGAGAGAAACGGAAACAGTTGTGTGTTTACCAACCCCTGCCTTTTTGTTTGGAGAATCAAGTTCAGGTACTTAAACCACGTGAGGACTAACTGTAGCTAGTTCCCTGCATTCTCACTGCAATATTGGATTTGTTCAGTACTCACAGCAGCACATTTTTTACGGGGACTAGCATTTATCTTTGCATTTTTGGAAATTACTAGAGCTGAGGTTAAAACAAGGTGTTCTCCTGCGGAAGCTGTTGCATCGTACTCAAATAGAATATCGCACCTTCAGGGGTGTGTGATATTTCACATTGTGAAAAATCTCTCCATTGTGTGTTAAGTGATAAAGCACTGTAATAAAATGTGCTCGGATTGTTCTTATCTATTTTATGCCCTGTAACATTTTTCTATTTGCATCAAGCATTGAGGTCTACTGAAAAAAACCCGAATGGGGCAGGTCAGAGTGTGAGAGAGGATGGGATTGTGGGGGTGGGATTTTTCTACTGGAAGGAGCACGGCTGAGAAGGGTGTTGTTGAAAGATAAACCTTGTACAAAGGCAGTCATTATTTCAGAAGCCTTCCTTTTGCTTTCCAGGGAGAATGGTTACGGGAGCTTTGCACAGGCTGGAGTATTCATAGGTTAAGATCTGTAAGAGGCTTGTGCTTCTAGAGGCCCAAGTTCAGATATAGTCATTTCACAAGTGAAAACCAGTCAGTGCTGTGGACTGGGTCACTAGTGAGTAATGGTCCGTGTCGCAACAGGATCATGCTGTTCCCTTTAATTGGTGACCTTTGTTCAGGAGGGGCCCAGGGGCACGCTGGAGAGCACGAGCAGATTTTGCAGGGTGCAGACACGGAGCTAAGGAGAGCTTATTTGAGCAGCAACTGTGCTGTCTATGACTCGAGAAGTTGCTAGTCGTCATGACAGATATTCCTGAAAGCTGAAGTGCATTCAGCAGTGAAAATGACATTATTTCAGGTTTTTGGCATTTGTAAAAGATGCTCGTGTGTGTCTCTTTCATCTCCTTTTCTCCTGTGCTTCCCCGCCCCCCCTCTAACCTGCCTGCGTAACTATTCTAAATTGCCTACAATGGGCTTTTCTTTAAGATAAACTCGTTATTCTCCAAGATAAACTCATTCACATAGTCTACTCATCACTTTTGTAGGCCCCTCTTGAGGGTATCAAAAGCTGAATGTTATTCTGACACTTTAGCTGAGTATTATTATTCCTTCTAGTTCTGGGGTTTGCAGCCTGAACCAGACGCTTTGGCAGTGCCTGTGGTCACCAAGTTTCTGGATGTTCCTTGAGCATGTTCATTGTGGATCCTGAGTACCGAATCATTATGATACCTCTTTGTGCTTCAGTGTGCTTCAGCTCTAATGTCTTAACCCAGGTTAGTCAAGGCTCAAGAGCTGTGTGGGATGGATCCCAGCCCTGCTGAGATACGTGCCTCCAGTCCTGTTTTGTCCCACCTATGTGTAGAGGTTGGGCCATCAGCTCTTGGGCTGCGGACAGGCAGAGGAAGGGCACTTCCCTGGTTTATATACATCCTCCACACAGCTCTTCCCCTGCCCTCTGAGGACAGTCCTAAGGAAACACCAGTTCAGGGCTCATGAGCATTCAGAGCAGAAATGGACTTGTTGAGCAGAAATGGAGGAGAAAACAAAAATGTCATCATATTGCTGTACACAGCCATGGATTGCTATGTCTTAAATGTTTTGTCCCCCATCTCTAAAGGGTGTAATAAAGCTGGGAGAGGTACAGAGCCAGGTTGTGAAAATGATGATCAGAGAGAGAGAAAATAACTTCAGTATAAGGAATGGGTGAGCAGAGTAGGGCTCTTCACTGTGGAAAAGGGATGATTAAGCAGGAACGTGTTAAACATTGATGCAGTCATGAATAAGGTAGATGGAGAGTGACTGTTCAAGCTCTTCATACAAGACCTAGAGGTGTCAGATGAAGTGAGGAGGCTCAAAACAGGCAGAAGAAGATATTTCTTCCTGTGAGCGGGCAGCGAGCTGTGGAAATCATCACCACTGGGTGGGCGTGAGAAGCTGATGTGGGTTTGGAAATCTGCTGGAAGCATTTGTGGAAGAAACACGGATCAAGGCTGCTAAAGAGCATGACTCAGGAGATCCCTAGTCACAACTTGTGCAGGTGGCTGATTATTCTGGGTAGACTCATTATGCACTGAGCTTGTTTTGATCTTCCTTAGACCTTCAGTACAGGCTGTTGGCAGAGCACCCAGCGAGGTGGACGCTCCGACTGGGGCAGTGTGCCGCCTTATGTTTTTCTGGGGAAAAGGCAGAGAGGCAGCTGGAAGCATCTGGCAGGCAGGTCTGAGCCCTTGTGCTCTTCCTGAACCACGCTGCCTGGAAGGACAGAACTGCTTTGCAAAGGGGTCATGGTTTGGGGAGAAGGAAACTGTTTGGGAAGTTGAATTAGATTGAATTTTTTTTTTTTTTGGTTGACTGGTTGGAAACTTTTGTAGGAATGGAATTTCTAAGGAGCTCTTGCTCCTTGTTTTCTGCAAATGAATAATGTTTTTCTTTGCCCCTCCCTCCCCCAAATTTGTTTTTAAGTTACTGAAACAGAAGGCTTTGTACTGGTGTTGCTGAAAACAGGGATCCCTCTCTCAAGCAGGGATCCCTCTCAGTTATCCATCTGGTCAGGTTCTTTCTTGTTCTTTCAACTCATTCATATGATATTTCTTTTCCTTCTCTGTAGGCTGAATGCCTCTCTGCAGCCTGATTTCCTTCTTGCACTGGTCAAAATTGTGAGAAACCTTATTAAAATCAAAGTATTTAAATGAGGCAAGGTGCAGGGAGAAGCGAGAGCCTCCACTGGAAGAAGCATACGCTGTTGTTTCATTGCTCTGGGGCCCTGGAGGAACACAGTTCATCTAGTGGTGGGCTCAATAAAGATGCGAATTTTATACCTTCGTTTGCTGTTAACATCAAAAAAAGATACGGCACTTGTAGGAGGACAGTGACTTTGCTACAGTGTGAGCTCGTTTATCTTTGTTCCTGCTTTTCCAGTCATCACAGGCACAACTTCCAGACCCCTTCTTTGTCTGTCTGGTATCGGAGGATGTGTGTGGTTTTCCCTACCCCTTCCAGGAAAAGAGGTGGCTTTGGCACATGTCATCTGCATAACGATCATAAATTGCCTACAATGGGCTTTTTTACTTCCGTAAAAAGAAAGCACCCTTTTCCCGCTTTCTTTAATAAAAAAGAATGAAATAAATCAATAAAAACCCTAGACAAAACCCAATATATTATAAACTGCCTTCTACCTGCAGTTTCCCGATTAGCTAATTATAACACAAATTTGCACACACACGCACACAGGCTTTTTTAAAGCAGACTGTTGCTATTCCCTTTTTGTACAAGGTTTTTAGTCACTGTACATCTTGTGTCTTTAAATAATGTATTAGGAACATTTTCGAGTCGGTAAGTGCTTTTTTAATGAGAGTGTGAAGATTTTAATGGGACTAGATTGCTTTTCATGACATTTCAGAGTGACTTAATTGTAACAATGTTGAGAGGCTGTATTTTAAAGTTTGCTAAGTATGTCTGGTGCGGATTGTAGTCAAATGCTTTAAAGCCAGAATGGCTGATGAGATCAGATATAGCTTCTCTTTTTTTTAATGTCAGCTTTGTTAAAGAGCAGAGTTTGCAAAGTTGACACGGGAGCCTGAGCTCAGAAGAAAATGACTATTTTTGAGGTCTGAACTAGCGGTGGGTCATCTGTTCTGTTTAAGCCTATTCTCAGTAATTTTCAAAGATTGTTTCCTTTAGTGCTGTGCTTGTGCTTGGTGCTTCTGTAGCAGTGACAGGGCTGTGCAGGGTTTGTGAGTTGTTTTGGTTTGGGTTTTTTTTGTTTGTTTGTTTTTTTAAGCAGCAGCTGGATTTGATACAGGAGTTGCATTCAGCTTTTGGTTCATTTAGGCAACTTTGCATAAGTGTTACAGACCGTTTAGGGATGGCTTTTAATTTGTGGCCAAATGGCGGGTTAAGGAATTGGCGTTAGTCTCCATCAAAATGTGGGCTCTGTCCTGAGCCTCTCCCCCTTCCAGGTCCCTCCTGTCCAAGCCAGAGCAGTTCTCTGGAAGAGGGAAATGTTAAACAGGAGAGAGCCCAAAGGAATCAAGGCATAACCTATAGCAGTTTGTACTGCTTTCATTATACAAACACCTTTTGCACAGGAAGGGAGAAAGGAAAAAAAATAACATTATAAAAACACCGAGGCAAAAAAGAATATTAGACTGCGGCAATGTGAAAGAGCATGAAACTATTTGCATTTCTTCAGTCTTTTCTTCCCAAAGACTTAACAGTATTCAGTGAGCATAAATAAAATAACTTTGAGAGCTCTCCTGTGGGAAAGGGCTCCTGGGACTATTAAGTAACTTGTTCAAGGTCACCTGCAGCATCTGTGGCAGAGCCGGGCTCGCTTCTGGACAACTTGACTCCGTGGATTTAGTTAGGCAATGGGGCCTCTTGTTTCTGGCAGGGCTTCTAGAAGTGACAAAACTTCTTGTTTAAGAAAAACAAAACTATAATTTAATTTGAGTTAGCACTAACCTACGTCCAAAGTAACTTCCTGAATGCAGATTTAATTCTCATTTAAAAACAAATGCAGTGTTTAAGCATTTTGAGGGATTTTGAGAGCTAAACCTGTCTTTTCCCATGAATACAACAGGGAAAAGAGTTGGAATGAGTCTGTCAATTTGCATGTGAAGTTATTAGTATGTGCCAGTGATAGATTTCACTTGACTTGCTCAGTGGTTGTTACAGTCTCCTGTGCCTTGGCATGGATTGGGGAACATTTGGTATTTGGCAACATGCACCAGGCCAGAAATTGGTGATGGTTGCGCCTGAATATAAAGCCATTGAAATCAATGAAGCTCTTCTGCATTACAGAGCTGAGCATCTGCCTTCTTGCATCCATCTTGACTTTGTTTTTGTGTCTCCTGAAATGCTGGTTCTGTAACCTCCACTAGTTGTTCGCAACCACAAATTGCTATATATGAGCCAGCCCCTAAAACAAAAATATACCACGTGCTGTGCCTGTGGTGTATTTTGATTTTACACAAGCCTGATGGGACGAGTGATAGTATTTCTTCTGCAGCATGGCCAAGCCAAGAGGGCCAGGCTGCTGACAGTGGGATTTCTGTAGAGGCAGGGTTGAAGGTTTTTGGACGAACATCATGTTTCTGAGTTGTCAGTAACATACGTTGGGCCTTTTAACCTTGATTCTAAAAAATAATTGTTTCCACTGGAAAATAATGGGAAAAAATACTCATTTAAGAGAAATGTTAGTTGCACGAGAAGTTGCTCAGGGAATGAGGAATCCCTTCCTCACAGCCTGATAAGTCGGGATCAGCTGAAATGGTTCACGTTTCCTGGTGTGCCCATACCTCTCAAATTTTGGTCTGTTGGGAGGGCTGAATTACAGGGTTGGACAAATCCTGCCCAGAGGCTGCTACAGGCTTTCATCTTTGCTCCTTTCCTCTGATGAATATCACTGAGGAAGAGATGCCTAAACTAGTCCTTGAAAATAAACATAAAGGAGGTCTGAATAGATTTGCAGCATTGCTCCGCCAGCCCAATTCAGATTAAAGTCAGTTGGCGCTAGAGCTGCTCCTTGTGTGCTTGAAATGACATGGATGGGTGTCGAACAGCCAAGGTGACCTGTAAGCAGATTCACCTCAAGGGGTGGTCAGGGCTTTCTTCAGTGCAATCTCTTGATTCCTAAAGATCTCGGTTTGCCCTGGACTTGCAAGGACAGAGGTGGCAAATCAGCAGATACCTGCAAAGACACACCTGGATGCTCCAGATGCTGCTCCAGATGCTGCTCCAGCCCCGCTCACTTGCAGGTGCTTTCTTTGCTTGGTGGAAGCTGTGTGTGCGCAGTTGACAGTCAGTTAATGCATGTAGGTTTTTGGGGGGGGGTGTTAGACATCATCTCTACTTCTCTGTCAGCCAAGGATGCTCGCCAGCCTGTGAGGTGGCCTTCGGTTTGTCTCCAGGCTGGGATTTAAAGAATGTATATTGAGGACCTCTGTTTAACTTGTGGAGAAAGGAAATGTTTTTGTTAGCGGCTAAAAGCCCCTGAGCAGATGGTAACTCCTGCACTTGCTCATCCCTCATAGGGGTTTTGCTCGCTTCCAGAGGGTAAGTGCTCATCAGTGCGATTTATAGCATAGTCTTTGCTTATCGAATGAGATGTCTGCAGAGAGGCCCCCTCCATCTCCCTTCCCAGCCGCACTCTCCCATTATGCGCTGGCCTGCGGCTGCCTCCGGTTATGTGTGTTTGCATGGCAAGAGCACTGGGATAAGAATGCCTTTATTTCCTTTTGATGCTTAGCACTGCTGATCTGCACAGCACCTGGCACCCAGGGGCACCAAGGGCTCCTCTTAAGAAAGAATGACAAATAACGACAGGGTAAAATGGTTTATAAGGTAAAACAAAGGAAAGTGGGGACCTTGAGCGTCCCTTCAGCAGCACTTAGGGGAATGCTCCGTAGCATGCAGGATTAGACTATAACCAGCTGTAAACCCAGGCTTTAATAATTAGTGGCTCTTATAATTGAAGATTAGCCTCAAATGTGTCTGCCTGTGTCTACACGATGGAACTTGAATGAAAGTTGTCTATTGAGATGTAATATGAAAATGACAGAAACATCCACTGACAAAATACACCTAGGCAGTCTTGATTAGATTAAATCAAATGGTTACAGCATCTGGAGCCTTTAGCATGTACGGGGCATCCTAATGGCCCTGAAAGCTTTCCCAAATCCTATTAGATAGGTTAATCTCATTGGAGAATACATTCCAGGTCTACATAAACTGCATTGCTATAATACTTTCTGTGGTTGCCTAATCCTTTAAGGTGAACTGTCATAGTCTAGCTCTGTGGAGTGCGTCGTAATGCAGTGCCCCAGAAAAGTTCAGGAAAACAATGCAAAAAAAAAAAAAAAAAAAAAAAAAGAAAAAAAAGAACAAAAGAAACCCCCAGAAGCCCCAGTTCAAAACTTGCCCCCTCCCAGGGGAAATAGTCACGTTTTTGGCAAAACTGAGCCTTCGTGTCCTACAATACATAGGATGCCTCTTGAGATACTGTAGCCTTTAAACTATCGCTGCTTTGAGTGTTGGAGTCAGCCATGGGTGCCTGAAGGCTAACGCTACTGCCCCTTTGTGCTGTAGCCCTTTGCCACGCAGCAAAGCAAGATGTGGCATCCAACATCTCTGAACAGGCGCAAGGATAACCTGTGACCTAAGAAGCTTCAGAAGGACTTGTGCTGCCAGGACAAGTGCTGCTGGTGGGACTGTCCATGTGTGTGTCTGGGCTGGTGGAGCACGGGGCTGCTGTTCTGCCCCTACTTTGTGCCTGTTTTGGTTTTTTTGTTTTGTTTTTTTTTTTTTAATGTAGCTGACCCGAACTCTTGAAAATAATTTGGAAGTTGGCAGGGTGAAGTGGAGCTGCAAATCAGGAATGATAGCTGCATTGCAAATGAATAAAAATCAAAGGTATTTTTCCTCACTTTATCATGCTGTATTTTATTTGTGCCACTTGGGAAGAATTGTCTAATTCATTCCCATGGATCCTCCGTGCGATCTTTCCCGCTGACTCCTTACACCTCTGGAGCAGTGGTCAAATAGACGTGAGATCCTCCCGCTTGCAACTGGGGATGCTCTGGGGAACTGGGGCTTGGAGAAAGGCTGAAGTTACCTCCATGACCAAGGCTCAGGTTAGGTTTGCAGGTCTGAAGCTGCCCTCCCTGCTTTGCTCAGGGATCAACGCGTGCAGCCTGCCCCAGGACAGGGTGACCCAGCACTGGCTCTTTCTGGGGAGCACGTGCCCCCAGGGTGCAAAGATGGAGCAGAGCCCCCTTTGAACCAGCTACTTGACTCCTAGCAGCATCCAGTCCCTGTCTGTCTGAAATCACTTCTGAAAACACAGCGCCGCACTGTAATTTGGCTCTTGGTGCTCTGCTCTGCAGGAGGAAGGGGGTAAATTATTTCACGACATGCCTCTCCTTTGCCCTGACCGGGTGCTGCTGGGGGAAAGGGCCCAGCAATTGCAGTGAAGCTGCTGGCCTCTGATTTGCTTCATCTCCTCCTCCCCATTCTTGTTCCTGGCTTTATCACCTGTTTTTTTTAACACAGCAGTCCGCTCTGGTGCGACAGGCAAGGTGGCAGCCGTCCCAGACTCCACTCCCACCCTGTCCATCCCTGCTGTGCATGCGGGGTCTGTTTTCCTCTGGTGATACACTGATCCTCATGCTCCTGCACTGCTGGGGGCTTTTAAGTGAATGACGTGGTCTTGTGGCAGCGTTATTTCAAGAGACGTACCCCAGTTACCTCTACACCATCACCATCTCTCACACGCTTTCCAGCCTGTGGAAATAACGAGCCAGTCTGCATAGCCTGCTGTAGGAAAGGGGCCGTATCCTGGCATTATAACGGATTAAAGCCTCTGTTGTGGTCAGCTATGCTGCATTGCACGGATGTCTCTAGTGACTTTTAAAGAAATGCAGAGTATTCTGGGGAGACCTTATTGCAGCCCTTCAGTACTTAAAGGGGGCTTATAAGAAAGATGGGGACAAACTTTTTAGTAGGGCCTGTAGCGATAGGACAAGGGGTACTGGTTTTAAACTAAAAGAGGGTGGATTCAGACAGGATACAAGGAAGAAATTTTTTACGATGAGGGTGGTGAAACACTGGCACAGGTTGCCCAGAGAGGTGGTAGATGCCCCATCCCTGGAAACTTCAAGGCCAGGTTGGACGGGGCTCTGAGCAACCTGATCTGGTTGAAGATGTCCCTGCTCATGGCAGGGGAGTTGGGCTAAATGATCTTTAAAGGTCCCTTCCAACCCAAACCATTCTGTGATTCTACAATTCGATATTTTGCCTGCTGCTACTTGGTTCCTGCAATAAGGAGCCCAAGCCAGGAAGAAAGGAGACTCTCTCTCAGCTGCCTTGATGTGCCTTAGGGCAGAGTGGGTCCAAACACGGGGCTGGGAGACGTGGTGCTGTCTTCTCTTTCATGTACCCAACTCCACATGCAAGCAGCAGTGTACTAAATGTACATATGTGTATTGTGAGTGCATCTACAACCTGGCTGGCTGCAGTTAAATAACAATTAGATTTGCTTGTTGACCATTTGGCACTTAGCAGTCTCATAATTAGTAACTGTAAACCAGCAGAGACAATGAAGCAAATCCCTAATTTTTATAATACTGCCCTGCTTTATGACTATCTGCAAAATCATAACCTCCTGCTTGTACAACAAAGCAAACACTTAAGTATTTTGGCAGATGTTTTATATAAAAAAGAGCCAAGCTTGTGTATTAATTTGCTGTTCCTTGCATTGTCTTTTTTTATTGAATACATCCACGGCTGGTGTTACCTGTTTTTGATTAATTTGCTGCTACGTTTGCTTTTGCTTTTTCCATATGGTGCTGTGAGGTGGAGGAGCGGGTCCCCCCTACTGGAGCAGGGCCCCGGGGAGCGAGAGCGTTGCCTCTACAGCAGCGAGGCTCCTCCGGGAGCGGTGGCAATTCCCCAGCGCTCATGTGTGGATAGGCGAGTATCTGTTGTTCTTTCACGTCTCCCACTGATTTTGGGGGAAGTTATATAGCCACAGCAGGTGCTTGCCAGCTACCAGGGTTTGAGAATTGAGTGTGATTGATACCAAGCCAAAGGAAAACATGCCAATTACTTTGCAAGGAGACATGGGATTGCTTTAAAGGTGTGTGTTTTGGGTCAGTATCTCCAGGGACTAGAGAAAAAAATCCCTGTTCTTGTGAAAATGAAAGAAATTACAGTATGAGTTACCCGGGGACTGTGCATGGAAAATGCAACAGTATTGTCACCTCTGCAGAGCAAGCAAGTAGGTGCATCGTTTGGCTGGGAGCATCCCTGTGTTTGTGTTATGCTGGGAGCAGGACTGCCGTCCTCGCATGCTGTTCTGGGATCCTTCAGCGTTTTCCAGTGTACTCACCCCAGCACGAAGGCAGGAGGGTTTGCCCAAGGCTCAGTCCCAGCAAGCGGTGCCCAGAACGTGCTGTGATCAGCTTCTCCCGAGGAACAAGACATGGGGAACACAAGGAGATGCTCCCACATTTAGTTAGTATTAACCTGAGTTAATTTGCTTGCTTGCTGAAGCACTTTGCTTTCTTGATCACTGTTCATTTTAGATGGGTTTAAAAACCCCTTTGGGAGCAGTAGCTTGGGTATACTCATTGATTTTAAGCATGAAGTCTTACTTGCTCCTTTGTAGTAGCAGCTGGGACTGCAACTGCTCCACAGAGATGGGGTTCATCAGTCCTGCCTTGGGTGTGCAAAGATTGGGAGCATGAATCTGAGCTGGTCACCCAGGGCTCTCCTTGTAGCTGGGGGGGAAGAAATAGGCTCTTCTGGAGGGGTTTCCAGCTGTTTCTCTCCACTGAGTCTGGAGCCTCTGTTAATTCCAGTTCCTTGTGAATGAAGCCAAATGCAAACAGAAAAGCAGATCTCTAATTAATATTGGAGCAGGTTCTCTCTCACGCATTTGTCATTTCTTCCCTCACCACTCCCTTGAAATAATTTATTTTCTCTCCTTAAAACATTCCTGTATTGTTATTGCTCTCACAGTGGTGTGCGCTGCACTTGCTAAATCAAATTTATAATGCTGGAATTAATTTAGTAGGTTCCTTCCATTTTCTCTCCACGTACACTTAAAAAAGAGAAGTTCTTTAAATTAACCTAATGTAACTGGATTTGTTTTCACTTTATTAGCTTTGGAGGGGGTTCTCTTGGGGACCTCAGTGTCATTATATTATCTGAGGAGCAGATCTGCATCAGTCTGGTGGGAATTTTTAACAAGAGCAATGTTTTCCCATTTCAGAGTGAGTAAATACTTTACTGAAATCCAGGGGGCTGATGCTCTGCTTCATTACCAGTAAACATGAAGCAAAAAACAGCTGGCAGAGTGGAAAGGAGACAGAAAATACAAATTGCTGCTGTTCCTACAGATCTGCAGAAGGGCTTGCACTTGGGTGTATTTTTGTCAGTGATTTTTATCTGTCCAGAAGGTTTTAACTCTCGGCCAGCTCTGAAGCAATCTTGGTTTCGGTATTTAGTTTGAGCTGTGTGTCTGACCTTCACCCTGTACCACTTACTGGTGGTGTGGGAGCTCCGGTGACTTCAGCATCGGAATGTACGACGCCTGGGAATAGATACCCTCTGGACCCTGAAGCTTTCTGCTGCAGCCCTTGCACCCGCAGCAAGCTCTGCAGCGCTGGGGCCAAGCAGAGACGTTTGAGAAGGTGGCAGGAGCAGGTCGATGGGTGCCATGCCAGGACTGTTAAACTCGACATGCAGCAGGTGAGATGGACAACTGGTGGAGTGTCCTTTCCTTTAGAGACAGGCTCTGCTCATTACTGAGCTGTGTAAGGAAAACATCCAAATACGAGCCTTGTCACGAAACTAATTTTCAACTGTTTGATTATCCAGAACCTTTTTGGTGCAGATAAATATTTCTGACCCTGGTCGGCACATTATTGCTTTGACCTTTCACCCCTGGCAAACCTCCGTCTGAATCCTCCCAGGCTAGATGGCTTGAAAACTATTATCAGTGACAAGTAAAAGACTGCAGAGAAATAAACAACGGAGACCTATGAGCTTGCCCTTGTAAACTACGGTCAGGCATCACCTGAAAAGTGCCCAGAATACAGACAGATCAATGCTCTGCACAATCCTCTGCAGACGCACTCGCTCGCAAAGGGCTTTCACAAGCTATAATGCATGTTTTGATAATGTCTTACTTAGCACTGCATTTTTTTAATGTACTTCCTTTGTTTGTTAAGGTGCCTTTCAAGCCAAGTCAGTGCTGGCTTTCCATAAAGATTCTCTGGTGCTTCCATCATATACGTTGAAAGTGGTGTGCGCAGAAGCGATTCTGTCAATAGTATATTTTTATGTATTATTCAGCTCCTGTTGTTTGTGTTTGCCAAGGAAGTTTGCATGCAATCTGCTGGATTAGTGTCTTAAAAGCTTGGATGCTGAGTTTCAGTTTTCATCTAACTCTTCCCCTTGTATAGGAACAAGCTGTCAGGAGCAGTGGTATTTTTTGTTCAGTGCTGTGCAAGTCCTGGATGTCCAGATAGGAATGCGACAGGCACAAAAAGCAAGAATGTGCATTTTTTTTTTTTTTAGTTTAAAAAGAATTTGTAAGTCCCTGAAGTAGTTTTTGTTAGCAATGTTGGTGTCAAAACGAAGTACTCCATGGTTCTACACTGGGTAGCTCAAATTTGAATAAGCTCCTGTTTTTTATCAGTCATCACTTAGGAATCAAGATGAGCCATAAGGGGTTTCGTATGGGATCTTCTGTTTCACTGAATTAGTGCCACTGAAGGCAATGGCACTGGGGCGAGAGGATTATGGTTTGAATGAACACCCAGAACTAATCTGCTTCCATGATTCGCTGGGTGCGGTTGGGAAGAAAGCTAATCCAGAGGGAAGTGTTTTGCTTTTTCTTAAACCTTTTCCCCCCATGTATACTGGAGATCACGTTGTCCTGAATGACCCCACTTTCCTCTTACACTGCTGTGATACAAACTGCTGCAGAAAATGTGCCCGTGGTGACGCCGCGTTGCCTTTAGGGTGTTCCTAATCCCATTGTCATGAAGGTCCTGGCAAAGCGTCATGCTCCCTTTGCATGTTTCTCACTGCTGCATAATGAAATCCCAAGAGAAGTGTAAAATTATATTTAAGTTTACAGAATTCATCTCTAAAAGGCATTTTTACTTTTGCGGTGGTGCGCTGCTTTTCTAGTTGTTGGCGTTAAAATCCTAGCAATACATTTGCTGATATCATTTTGACTGGGTCAACCTTTTTTATTCTATTTTTTTCACGACTTGTAAAATATCAGGGATTGATGTAATGGTTTTCTGGTGAAGGGGGATGTGTAATAGGCAGGAGCGGTTGAGAGACTTGGGTTCAGTTTCTTTTCTGGCAGGGGACTTGGTCCCGTGCAGTCATGTAAAGAAGAGCAAAATCTGGGCTAAGTCCTTGCTCCTCAGGTTCCCCGTGGCATAGCACCTCTGAAGATCTCCAGCCAAAGTATAATAAAGACAGCATGTGGAGTCGGGAGGGGAATTTAGACCCAGAAATCTGATCCCTTGCTTTCTCTGCACTACTCTGTAAAATGAATAGCCCTTCCCTTCTTCACTCGTAGGTGGTGAGGAAAGAGGCATTAAAGATTTAGGTGCTTAGAGAGTCTGATAATAGGTAAAATAACCAGAATCAGAAATCTGCTCTGAGGCCTTAATGTTGACCTGTTTGAAGTCTGACTGATAGATCCTAGAGCCCAGAATGAGAGTTTTGCTCTTCCTTTTAGGTAGTCTCTGCTTTAGCTCATGTGTTAATACGGATGCTCGTGCATGTGGGCTTGGCCAGAGTCCAGAGACATGAGACAGACAGAGCCCGGTGCAAGGGTTAGTTCAGAGATGGTGTTTCCTTCCCTTTGTTTTTGAATTCTTCAAAATCCTGGTTTGGGGCGTCAGTCTGGAGCCAGGCTGAGTAAGCCTACGTTTTCTTCTCTACGTTTCTCGTTCCCTCCGTTTGACTCTCTTACCTGCTTTGCTTATATTCCTGGTGTGCTTTCCAAGAGGAGCCATTAGTCATGTTCAGAAGAGTCATGGGACTGTTTCATTCCTGGCCATGATACATGACATCAGTATAGGTTTTCTGTTTATTTAAAAATCTGCTGCAGCAACGTAGAGTTTTTCCCCCTGTGTACCCTTCTGAACTAAAAGCACTAGGCTATTCATTATTTTCAATAAGTAAGCAGTCATTTTGCTAATCCATCTTAAAAAATATGATCACCCACAGGTGGAGTGCTTTTTTTATTACTGTTATTTGATTCCTTCTCATAGATCATTTTTGCAGAGCTGCATCTCTCCGTTGCGTTGTCCAGCTGCCATAGGGGATGTAGGAGGTCAGTTGGCTCATTGGGCGCTCTCGGCGCGTGCAGCAGTGCTCCCCAGCAGTTTTGGGGTGCTCTCCCAGGGTCGGGTCTCTGTGTTGATCTCCTAGTAAGTGGGCAAGTTTCCACCTTTCTCTGCCTCCTGTGTTGGCAGAATCCTGCTTCTTGCCTTACCCATCAGGTTGCTCTGTCAGCAGTCAGATCCCTGAGTCCAGGTTTCTTAAAAACGTGTTGTAGCAGCGGTTACATAAGACAGGGAAGAAACTATAACATGGAGGCTCTGCTTAAATACTTGCCTAGGCCAGCTTATAGCAGGTATTTCTGTCCTGGTGTTGGACTTGAATTAGGAGGGCTTGATTCTGTGCCATTGATCTTAATGTCGTCAAGACAAATCTATCATTTACACTGGAGTAAATTAGTAGTATTTCTGCTTCTGCCTTTGGAATCGCGTCAGGCGTAAGTGAGATAAAGATCGAGGCTCTTGCTATGGTGTAACTCCAAATAGGAAACCAGAGGATGAATTTTTAGAAATGCTTGTTCCTAGCTGAAGTTTGTGCTTGGTGAATTGTGCCCTTAATGTCAAAGAAGAGCAAAATAAAATCACTGACATGAAAATCCTATCTGTATCTTTAAAAAAGCATATATATGGATGTGTATTCACACACTATTGTTTTAAAAATAATAAACCGATAAAAAGCAGTTATTTATGCTGCAGGTAACACTCATTTGGAAGTGTATGGATTTTGTTTGCCTCACATTGCAAAAAGCCCCTAAGCCGTGTTGTCTTCCACTCAGTGTGCTTGGAGTAGGGCCTCCACCAGTCTGCTTGTGTCGGGCTGCTCAGGAAGGATTTTGACTACGGGCAGTGTTAAGAGAGACACCAAGTCCGGAGGAGGATGTGAAACATGTTTAAAGCTACTGGTTGGGAAGCTTTGAGAGATGACAGGAAGGTTGAAGGCCGTATTTGAATGAAACAAGAATAAGGTAGGGCCAAGTGGGGGGAACACAAGGATGTAAAGGCAAATCGGATCCAAACTGGCATCGTGGACCAGTGGACGGAGTTGCTTTCTGGGGCAAGACAAACCTACGGAGATGCTCTCAGGAACTGAGAGCTGATTTCAGACTGGCAGTATTCTTTTTTGCATCCTGCAGAGGTAAAAGGGGAACACATGTATGTGTTTGTTTTAAATTAGTTTGCCTTTTTTGAGTTTGGGAGCCCTGATCTGTTCTTTTGCTGGGAGATGGCATTATCAAGCGTATGTGCGCTGAGCATATGCGAGAGGGGAATTGAATTGCTTGGAAAGAAGTTTGTGAGCTCTAGGTATCAGTGAAGAGATGAGAAAAGACAGACGTTTTGAGACTGTTTGAGCTGATTTTATGTGAAAGAGTAAAATGCATTGAATTAGGCTAGGAGGGAGGATGTGGTACTTGAGGCACTGAGGTGGTGCCTCTTCGCATGGTAAAGAGCAGCCTATAAAAGCAAAAGCAGAAATGGGAACAGACGGTATGATTTTGCTTGGGGGGAGGTAGTTGTTGGTTCTTTAAGTTTGTTTTTAAGAGGCGACTAAGGAAGGCAAGACGTATAAGGGAGGCAAAACTAAGAAGAAACAACCTTGCCAACATAGCATTGTGGTCATTGCAACATTTCCATTGTTTTCTTCAACAACAAACCCAAAAGGTCGGGTTGCAAAACGTGTTTCCCTTCTCTTCCCCAACCCTTGCACCATTCCTGACTTTTCTGAGAGCACATCTGTTTGCAGAGGTGAAGCTTCTCCTTCCCTTGCTGGATGGAGCTGGCTAACCACGCTGCTGTAGTCCAAGGCACTGGGCGCAGGAGGTATGAGGTAGGGTTTTAAATAGCTACAGCACGTTGTACATACACCATTGTCACTGGCAGGCATTGCCTGTCCTCTCCTGCAGGTGTTTTGTTTTCCCATTGAAGTCCATAATCCATGTAGCTGAGCGCTTGCCATCATCTGTTCAGGGACCCTCCAACAGAGGGAGACAGCCACAGGCATTAAATATTACTCGCCAAGCACAACAAACTGCAAAATAGCAGAGGTGGTGTAAACACGTTCAAGTGGCTATGCTTAAAACCCCCATCTCCTAGCCCGTTCAGATGGGTACACTTGCATGCCTTACCAGTGCCGTTATGGAGACATGTTTCCCTCATGGGCTTTTTGCTGGCATGGGTGGGATGCTGGTACCATTGAGCAAGGGTACCCCAATGCTTGGGTAGCCCCTGTGGTGGACTTGCACTTTGCAGCTTTGGGTTGCAGGTTCTCTGAAGTCACACGGACTGAAGCAGTAGCAAATTGAGACTGTTGCCATTTTTGCTGAAGTGAGATGCTGCTGCCAGAAAAACTCAACCAACCCAACAAGATGAAGGATACATGTAGGCTTGAGCAGGGAGGATTTGCTGGGGAGCATCATGATTTTTGCATTTATTTTTCCAGGCTACTAATGTTCTGCATTTGTCAAAGCTCTCCCTATGGCTCTGATCTTTTTGTCTGTATTTAAAGATCTTTCTGTTCTCTATTTAACAACGGGAGGTTTTAGGTTTAAATGACACAATAGCGTATGTAATTTATATATACAAAAAAGATAAATTGCTGCTTCTCAAGACACAAAATGCAAGTATTGCTTTGTTGGCTGAATTAACTTTTGTGCTATGTCAGGTGTGGAAGGTATTGTTAGAGATGTGATTTTAGTACATAGCAGTGCTAAATATTTTATCTTGTTGGCAAGCAGTGTGGTTGCAGAGGGTTTAAACTTCAAAGTGAGCTTTGCTAAAATATCTTTAAAATAATAAAAAAAAGGTGGGCAGGGAGATGTAAGAGTGACTTGATTCCTGCTGCAATGATTTCACAGGAGGATTGTTATCCACTGAGACACAAGGCTTCTATTTGACCTCCCGCTGACTTCCCTAAACAGTGTTTGTAGGATGTTTAAACACTTAAAAAAAAAAAAAAAAAAAAGGGAAAAAAAAAAAAAGAAAGCTGCTCTGCCAGAGTGTCTCAGTGCAGAAGAGCCACATCTGTATTTTTCTAAGTGACACACAGAGAAGGTATTTAGCACTTACAAAGAGCTTGTTGGCGAGCTCTCAGTTCCAGGGATGTAGGGTCAAACCGGTCTCTCTATTTAATCTCATTTTTGGTGCTGGATTGCACTTTCTGCTCAGACTTCACACAGAATCCAGTGTTAGCATCAGCAACGTGGCACCTCCCCTGTTGTGCTGTGCAGGATGCGCACGGGAGGTGCTGCAGTGCTGCTGCTGTGCGATAGCTTCATCTCCTGGGGCTATTTTGGTACCTGTTTGGGCATTGCCCCAAGCAGGAGTCCCAGCTCCGCTGCCTGCTACGGTGTGAGCATGGGCTCTAGTGGCGTGTGCAGGATTTGTAAGCTATTTTGGGAACCTTCTGGCAGAAAAATGCAATATCATCGTTGAAAAGACTGCTGCGGGATAAACTGTGACTAAGATCTGAGCTGGCAAACAGTGCGGAGATCTCCCAAGTGTGGGGATCTGCAGTGGAGCGTAGGCAAAGGGGGGTTCAGCTGCTCCTCGTCGTGCTGTCCCGGGTGGCATGGGAGGGTTTGATCAGGCTGACAACTTCACGGGCTCTGAGCCCTGGCTAAGGGGCAGCTCCGTGCTGTCCTCCCCCAGGTACTGCAGGTACACTGGCTTGTTAGAGGACTTAATTTCAAGCATAGGTTTCCAAATTTCACTCAGTAGCAGTGAGCAAGTTCATTTTAAGGCACCTATTTGTCTGCCTGAAGCTTTTCCCATTTGTTTCACCCCCTCCTTGTCTTTTCCTTGCACTCCCAACACTCCTGCTTCCTCTTGCGCTGCCTTGGTGAGCAGCTGGAAATCTGACAAGGACTTCCCTTGCATCTCATACCACGGAGGTGTCCAGGTCTTGTTGTGTTCAGGTCATCCATGACTAAAGGCTGCAGGACAGGAAAGGTTGGGTGTGGGATGAGCGAGGAGTGCAGGCTGTCACCCTTGTGCAGGTGTGCGCCCAAATTTCCTTCCTGCGGTGGGCAGAGCACCTTTCCTGCGGGAAGTGGCAGGAGACATCTCATCGGGGCAGGAGGGACGTGACTCAAAAATTGTAGGTCAAGGTGAGCTCAAGGGTGGCTCATAAACCAATTACCGGGTTAAGCAGATAATGCCAATGGCTGGTGCCCAGATTTGTCGTCACTTTTGCAGTTCTGAAGTGCTGGGAGAAAATAAGTTTTTTCCTTCATTGCCTTGTGAGGGTACGACGAGGGTCGTGGTGATCAGTGGGTGTCGATGGTGCTCTCCTCTTCTGCTCTCCCCTGTCTTGCATGCACTTTTCAGGACATGCACACACATGAGTCCCTTCCTCCTCCTTATTCTGATGTGATCGAATTTGGGACACCGATCCCCTGGGAACAGAGCTAGTTTTTAAGCTCTCATAGGCTCCCTGTTGTCACCATTTGGGACATCGCAGCAGCAGAAATGGGCAGTGACCTTAGGCAGGGAAGAAAGAAACCGCACAGTTTAACCCGGTGCGGCTGTACCTCCTGCTGTGTCACACTGGTTTTGGAGGGGGATGTGTCTAGAGCTGATCTGGACCCCTGTGGTATTAATGGAGGGACCCTTATGGACTGGAAAGGGGCAGTTGGGACCTTCTGTGAAAGGACTGCAGAGAGGGTGCTGGTGGTGGTGGTGTGTTGGGAACTAGAGCCTCCATAGAGGCCACTTTCCATGGTGATAGATCACATCATGTATGATCTCATTGTGACATGAGTTGTGTTACATGGATTTTGCCCAGAGAAGAGCCCATTTTTCCTTTTTGACATGTCCTTGGGAGAAAGCAGGCTCTTCTCAGGGCAGTTTGAGATGCAGGCAAGTGAGTTCAGCCGTGCAGGGCCTTTGCAAGTGGCTTTTAAATGGCAAGGTGGAGTGGTTGTACCTGACAGTGATGGTCCTGAGCATTATTTGAAGTAACATGGCTATGAAACTCAAACATGAGTGCTAAAAAGGTAAAAATTTTTGGCATACGTTAAATATTCAACAAAACTTGAGCTCTGCTTGCTTTGGCAAACAAATACATCCCCAAATGGATCAAACAAGTTGTAATGCAGAACAAATTGAAGTAGTAGAGGATTTGTCTCAGGCGCTTAAAATCATGTTTTATCCTCTGCCTTTATATTACCATCTATTCAAGAAAAAAAAAAATCTTTTGAAATACTGACAGAAAAAAAGCTGAGCAAGTGTTATTCCTTCCTTCAGTGCTGTGGTGCTGCTCAGTACAGTCTTGTATTTCTCTCCTGTGCTCTTTTCCAACCTTAGAACAACCAAAAAGATAGCTGTCTAATGTACTATACTGAATTGCTGTCTTTTTTCCCCCAAAGGTTTGCAAAAATTATTTTAAATTAAGCAGGGTACAAAGTTCTTCTAATTTCTAGCACGGAGAATTCATTTTCAATTTCTCTATCAAAGCAAAATGACAAATACAAAATGCAAGTGAAACCAGATGGACTAACTATATTAGGAGCGCTGCATGCATATTTTGTGTCACTTATTAGCATTCATTAAGTCAAACAGGGGGAGAAATAAGCTTTGCCTACATGTATTAAACCAATAAGGCTGGCAAGGATCCAAGCCTGCTCTCGTGGATTAATTGTTTTATAACTGCTTTAATTAAAATTGTTCAGTATATGATTAACCTAAAAGTTTTAATTTCCACAAAATTGTTGAACAAATGAGACATTAATATTTTACATTAACCGTGGAGAGTGTGCTTCGGTTCTCTGAATAGCTTGCTTACTGTAAACTTGAAGCAAGTGGCATTGTGGAAAGAGTTGGGTGCGTATGGATCCCAGGTGTCCCCCATTTGGGTGATACGCTCTTAATCGGGCAGTTTGTTACAGGAGGTTACGCGTGTGTCACTCCATTGTGATGAGAGGTGAGTGCATAGTGCGGTCCTCTGCTCCTGCTGACGGCTTCAGCTTGGCCCAGTGTCGTGGATTGTCCCACGGAGAGGCTGGCGGTGCAGCAGCGAGGCAGGAGCAATGGGTTTGTCCTGTCAGCTCCTCCTCTTCTGCCTCGGCTGAAGTTTTGGGCTGTGCCAGAGGAGCACGTGGAGCTTTACAAGCCTGGATCTGCATCTCTCCGAGAGCTGCCCCTGTGTTGGAGGTGGACAGAGCAAAGAAGTGATGGCTGCAGAGATGGACAGAGCGAAGAAGTGGTGGGTGCAGAGCAGCTGCAGCGAGCAGGTACCTGCAGCGTGGGCACCTTCGCTGTGCTTGTCGCCTTGTTACCAGGGTCACCTGCAACCTCTCTTCCCTCCTCTCTAATCAGGGTGCTGTCTGGTTGCTGTAGACTGCTAATCACGAGTTTTTGCCCCTGTTTAATTGCCTGGTTTATCCTACAGGCTGACTGGGATTTTGAGAGGTGCTCCTGCAAAATGGGCAACAAATTCCACAAAAGAAATAGATTTGGGGCCAGCTACTGCTGGCACCTCATAAAGCTGCGCCAAGCATGGGTGACCTCCTCACGGCGTTCCCTCCGCGGTGGCTCTTCTGCAAAGCTGGTAAATCTCTGTGGTGCCAAACTCCTGTGGGGATGGAGCACTTGGAGTTGTTTGGTTTAGGCAGAAGAAAAGCTGATTACCTATGCTGAAACCTGACAGGGGTCAAGTCACCTCCACCAAGGAAACCTGCTGTTGGATTTTTGGAAACGTAAGAAGTCACGAACTGTGTTTTTCCATATCTTATCAGGAAATCAGAACTTTCCATGTTTATGTTGTGCGGTGCCTTTCTGGGGCATTAGATGAGCGGAGGCAGGGGGGCAAGCACTGCAAGGAGCCATCAGCACCGCTTCTTGTGGCGTCAGGATGTGCCTGCGAGATCTGCAGCACGCTCTGACCCGGCGTGACCTTATTCTGCTGTTAGATCTGGCAGGATCTCAGTACAAGGTGGTATGGCTTCAGGGTGCGGATGTGCTCACATGCTGATGGTTTACCTGTTTTACTGGAAATAGTTTGACCCGTGATATTGCAGGCAGAAGTATCTGTTTGTTGAAGTGACTGCAGAGCTGGGCTGCACGTTGGTGTCCTCCTTTTAAAAACCAGCTAAGTCATGGTCTAAGCTCCTGGCCCCATTTGAATTGATGACAAAATTGTCACTGACTTAAGCAGGACTGGGAGTTCATCTCTAAGTTTAACTCCTTAGGAGCCCGCTTTTGAAGTGGCTGGTGTGTTTACAGAATGGGCAACCTGGGTGTCAGGCCCCCAGTCTGTGGGACTGATGAGGATCCTCGCCTGATGTGCAAGGATCTGGGAGGGCTCCACATGTTCAGCTCATGTCTTCTGCTGGTGCTCCTTTATGGAGCGGCATTGGGAAAAAAAGTCTTTATGTTGATGGCCTCTGTGGTCCCAGAGTATGCCAAAAAATAGGCTTAAGTAAAGCGCTGTCTGTGCAGGGTCCAAAACCTCAGCTTATTTTGCTGGAAACGTTACGCACAGCCATGAAGCCTCCTGCTGTTGGGTCCTGTTAGAAGTACTTTTGTTCAAATGCAGTTCAGTGATATTACCTGGCCTCTGAATGTCCTGTAAGGTATTTTGCTTTCTGATTCTCATTGAGCTGCTTTGTGCTTTCCAGAGTAGAGCGTGCAGGGTGTCTGCCATCTCTTCAGAGCACGAGAATTTCTCCTGGTGGGACGACAGTTGTGGAGGGCTGGCTCTGTTAGCCTTCAGCACGTACTCCTGTCATCGCTATTAAAACTTCATATGGGTTAGAGTTACAAGATCTGGGGTAAACTGAGCAGCTGGCCACAGTTTGCTGGGTCAGAGAGGCAGGGAAATCCTACTAGTGTTGGTAATAAATTTGTATATGCTCCTTACGTCTTAGATGAGGTGGAGTCAGTTGGTGTTGATTTGTATTTTAGTTTTAGGATATCTGTATAAACTTGCAACATTGAGGACATAAAAAGTGGAAGGATTTTCAAGAAAGTCTGTGAGGGTTATCTAATTCAAACGGAGATGGATTTTGATTCCTGTAGGCTTCCTAGAAAAACATACGGAGGGATGTGTACACACACACGTGCACACACACAAACATATGTGGTATATGCTACTCTATGTAAATACAGTAGTTTTCCTTTCTGTCACATCTGATAAAAGATTTTGTATAGTTGAATCATGTAATACAGAATTATAAAAAGATAATGACCAGAGTTTTCCACTTCAGTGCCTGGAGTTGTCCGTTGTTTCCTGCTGTTGTACGCAGTGGGCATCGCTGGAAATTGGGCCGTGGCTCTCACTCGCTAAGGCCTGAGCTTAGTGCCTTTGGGCCTTGGATCAATCTATAAAAGTCGATCTGAGAAACTACCTCTTAGGTATTTGCATGTGAAAATGTTGCAGTAATCGACCTTTCAGGGTGCACTTGGAGGATTCGCTGGCATTTGCCAACCCTGCATGAGCCCAGCTCTGCTTCCATGCCCTCTCCCTGGGGCAGATGAGGATGCAAAACACAAATCCCGGTGAGGTGTCCTAGCTCCTGAATCCTCACGTAGGGCTGCTGTGGAGCACTGCTCTCTGGACCCTCTTCCTTTTTTAGGCTCTGGGAAATGCTCAGCAGCAGCCTCAGGCTGGGTGTGCTGTACCAGTGGTGCCGACCCTGCTGCATTTTAAGAGTGAAAATCACTTGCCTGTAGCCCCACCTTGTCACGCAAAGAGCCAAAGCAAAAATGTGTAGGTGTAATAAGAGCTAAATTCTGGCAGGGTGAGCACTGCATGCACTGGTATGTCTGGAAGGGCTGAACCCAGGTGTAAAGCCAGCATGGTAGATCCTGGACAAACAAATCCATGGGAAGTGCTGCATTAACCATGAGGCAGGTGGCCTTAAGGTATGGCTGAGGGCTGTCCCCTTGAGAAGCAACACAAGCGTGTTGGGCTCATGCACTGTGTTAGCTGTGAGTGCAAACAAGAGTTGCTTGACCATCTGGAGAGGATGGAAGAGAGTGCTAATTCCTTCTGCCAGAGCTGACCTCTCTGGGGATGTCCATTAGGATTCCTTCAGTTACTAATTTGGATGCTAGTTAGGGTTGAAGGGGTTTACTCTGCTCTCAAGACTAAAAGGCACTGAGGAATTTCTGTTGCAAAATGTTGCCCAGCTCGTAGAGCTGCCCTGAGGCGAGTCGCTTATCTACAGGGTGCTGGGGCGGCTTTAAAGTTGTAGCATGGTAAATGCAAGCATGTTTATGCCTTCGCTCTGAATAATAGAGTTTTGTATTTTCACGCTCCTCCGATGTTATGCCTGGTGATGGGAAAGAGTGAAGCAGGGCTGATGAAAGCTGCAGTTGTGATTTCTGGAGATGCGCTTTGGGAAGTTGTCGGAGTGGCTGTCCCTGCCTGTTGAGACCTGTGAAAGGCATCAACGTTCCCTCCCACCAAGCCAGCCAACCTTCCCAAGCGGAATCTGTCCAACAGCTACCGGTGCAGTCAAGGATTTGTTGAATTCTCAAGATGATGAAAAGCAAATAACAGGAGTATCTGAGCATTGTCTTTTATACAGTAAGAGATGTTTAAGTGCCTCTGGGGAGATTTTCAACCTGCCTTTCATGTACGATGAAAAGGCCTGTGCTATTTTCCTGTTATGCTCTTTCCCTTCTGTTGATGTACAGCAGAAGTATCTGCAGTCTGTTGTGAGGAAGATGCAAAACCAGTGCATCTCAGCAAGCTGTGTTTTTTTAAAAAAAGCATCTTTTCAGACTTGAGACCACCACTTCTCATTAATGCACAACTTAACCTCTGCTGATCCCACCTGAAATAAAAGTATGTCTAAGTTGAGAGAGCTGAAATGGACTCCAGGCTGTTGTAATCCAGGCTGTACTTCATGGTATCCTGTGGGAGTTTAGCATAGCGTAGACGTCCTGGCTGTAGATGAGTATTGTTGTGCAGGGGTGTGAAACCAGCCGCTCTGGAAAGCTTCATTTGGTAGGAAATGCCTAGTGGTGCCTCATGACACCTGCCAAAGGCATGTCCCACGTCTGTCCTTTGCGTGAGAGTATGGAGCAAATGGAGTATGAGGCAAATGGAGCAAGGGCAGAGCCCTGGGTAAGTTTGATATTAAATGCTGGAGATATTTCTGCCTTGCGTGAGTTACCATCTCCCCTGGCAGCAGTGTCCAGCAGAGCAAGTTCCAGGAGGAGCAGGAGAAGGAGGAGGTGGTCTTGCCAGCTGCACAGGTCTTGCCACACTCAGGCTTCCTTTGGGAAATGCGTTCAAGCACGTTGCTCCTGTTAGTTCACCAGTCCTTCTCTGTAGGAACCGGGGAAAGAAGGAGCATTATTGTTCTTTGTGGTGCTAATTGTTCGGACTATTTGAATGACTGCACTGATGAACCATCTAAGCAAGGAAAGTTTCAAGAGATAAAGACCTTCCAGCTTTCTTCTCTTCTCCTGAGCATGAGTTAAACTTCGCATGTTTACACAGTTTCTAACTCCCCTCCTGGATTTCATGGGGAGTCCAGGCTGGGTGATGAGCATGCCAGTTTATTGAGAACTTTCCTTTCTGATGGCCATGGTTTGTGTTTTTCTTTTAATGTAGTACAGCCAGCTAATTCATAGGTAGCCATCACTTCAAGATTGTTGACATTATCCTCTGACAAAATATAATGTGTGGTTAATCCTATTTCCTGCAATCAATATGGTAATAGTAATTAAGTATCTGAATTATGAAATACTTATGTTGTTTATTTTTGAAATCACACAAACTTCCTGTAATTAGAAACATAAAGCTAAATTATTTAATATCAGATCAGATCTTGAATCCAAGTCATCTGCACTCTAAAAAGCCTTGTTTCTATCAAGATAGCAGTACTCGGGTTTATAATAGTTCTGTTTTATTTGAATTTTCATGAATGGTTAAGTTCCCCAGTGATTTTTCAGGTACTCTTCCGACTTGGAGAATTTAAAAATATGACAGGCCAGCTCTTCCAGTTATGGAGTTAGGATCCAGGCCAGTCCATACAATTGGTCTTTTGGCCTCTGGGCACATTTTCTGTGGCAAACCAGAAGTTTCCGATCTCTGTATCCCGAAGGCTGTGTCTTCTCTTGTGGGCTGGGAGCTGATGTCTGCCCTTGCAGCCTTCTCCTCCTCACAGGCTGCTGTCGCCACAGACACGCAGGCACCTGGCAGGCTCAGCAGAGGGACGGGGCCATAAATTCAGCATGCGGAAGCCAGACCTCACTCGTGTGCATACCTCCGTGTGACCAGATGATTGCGTGTCTTGAACTTCTGCTCTGCAGAGACTGGTAGCAGGAGACTGCAGTGTCTTGGGTCTGCCCATGCATCTGCTCTGAGGAGCCACAGGGGTTCCTGTTTCCCTTGTGCCCCTATACTGGGAATGCACAGAAGATGCTCCAGTTGCTTCAGTATTATGCATCCTGTGAACAACATATTCGCTGACCTCACTCGGCATTTGGTTCCCTGCCTGCAGATTATCAGAAGAAGGCTGAGGATTCCCGTCTGTCTCGTACCCAATGCAGACCTCCATTCAGAGCCCTCTTTCCAGGGATGCAGAGTATGCTGTATTTTCCACCCCGATAGCATTTTTGGTTCTTTAGTTCTTCCTTCTCTTTATTCAGCCCAAGCTCTGTTATTCAGTTCATTTTGTTCCTGACAGGTTTTCATTTCCTTTATAAATATATAGTATTTTAGTTGGCCTCATGGCTGTGAAAAGGATTTAATACATTGTTTTCTCCACACTTGCTTTTTTTGTTACTATCAAAGGCTATTCTTTCTTTTTCTCGACCCTTGAATAATCACTGGAGACAGTAAGGGAGTCTTTCTACAAAGCTGCATGCTTGCAATACATGGTAATAAATATTAAGCTCCTTATGAGTTGTAGCAACTTGTGTTTTTATTTTTTAGCAATTGGAGATGGCTTTTGACTTGTAGACAGAACACTATGCGCTGAATTTTCCAAGGATCTGCCTACGGAATATGCATATACTTGTATGTACAGGCATTTACGCACGCGGCTCCTCGCTTTGCAATGCAAATGTATGATCTGCAAGTACAATACGGGCTCTTCAGTGCACGAGAAGAGTGAGGCAGGATCTGAGCTCAGCCTCTGAATTCCAGTCCCCATTCTTGCACTTATTTCTGTGACCGGAGGCAAAAGTTGCTTAACATACTCCATACCTCAGCTTAATGCTCCGCAAACTGGGGGTGACAATACCATTAAGATCACGCAGTGCTGCATGGAGCTAAAGAGAGAGGCTGAAACTACTTCTGACACTCTGAATAGTACCTTTCCTTATGGAAATGTGGTACCATTCCTTGTGAGCAAGGTATCCTGTAAGTCAGCGTGGGAAAGAGAGATGCAGATGTTCATTCTGAACCAGTTCATTTGCAAAAGGATGCTGGCTCGGGTTCAGCCCCAAATATAAACCTTGTGATAACAAACAGGGCACCAAAAGCCAATAGGAGAAGTTTCTATCACTTTTGAAAACTGGAATGGAAATACTCAACACTGAACAAACAAACTGCCTCACATGGCGTTTGCAGCTCGGTGCTGCTGCGCAGGGAGCCCTGGGAACCTCCTGGCAGACAGTGGCAGCATCAGCTTCCCAGGAAACTTGACTGTCCAAGCCAAGAGACCTGCGGAAAAGAAAAAGAATAGAGAGAGAAGCAGTAGAGAAATGTAACTTGACCTTTAAGTGTTCATTGGCTTTAATATTTTGAGGTAAACTTAGTAGAAAAGGAAGGCATTTCTGTTTGCATGCACTGTGATTTATATTTTAAGGTGAACTGCATCTCTCTCATACTAGAAGACAAATGTGCTCTCTCTTCAGCTGGTGTTATCTATTACTTCTCTCTCTCTAGCTCATGTAGAAGAGACATCTGTGTGCCCGAGGTGGGAGCTGTCTTTCCTGAGGGATTTGTGGCATGGACCCGTGTGTCCCCGAAGTCCCATAGGCATTACTGCATTTCCATTTTCCTGCAATGTTCAGCATTTTTTTCATGTCACCTTCCTTGGACTGTTCCTCTTATTATTTTCTCTGCTGGTTTAAACAGTCCACAGCATCTGTTCTTAATTTTATAAATGTATTAAATTCCATTATATGCTTGGGGGAAAAAAATCAGTATCACGTTTACATTGCGAAATGGAGAGTAGATAGATGTACGTCACCCATCCCAATCACTAGAAAGGTTTGTCTGGATTTAATTGGATGCTGTGTCCCATCAGTTGGGGAAGCGGTGTTGGGCTGTGGTGCTGTGAGCAGGCAGCTGATTGCGTGGGGACGAGATGGTGCCATAGACACAGAGATGCACTGCCAACCTGCGTGGTTGTGCCCCGGGTTGGCAGTGCATCTCTGCAGGTAATTACTTAATGCAGTTGGTATTACGGCATTTCTGTGGTGGTAGGGTGGTGAGAGCTGAAGGAGCTCTCATTGCCTGCTGGAGCACGAGGGCTCTGTGTGGAGCTTACAGAAATGAATCAGAATAGCTTAATAGAGAGCAACCACTCTCTTTTTAAGCAGTTGAGGATGTGGGCGAAGAGGAGAAAAGGTGATGACTAAGAAGCTAGACAGTGTAGAAGACAGCTTGGCTTACCTGATGGGGAGGGCGAGGTGGAAATGATTTTTGCAGTCTGTCTACCACTCCAGCACAGAGTGGATCACTTGAAGGATCTGTACCTGGACAGCGGGGTAGCAGATGTCTGAGCAGGGTCTGAGCACAGCTGTGACTTGCAGGTAAATGGCTTGGGATGATAGACAGTCTCTGCTGAAAGGCTAACTCGATAGTGCAGCCAGGGACCTTCTCTGGGTCACTTATGTCCAGGGAGGCCTGGAAAATACCAAGGTGCCCTTTCAAAGCATCTTTCGATAGTTGGCCATTTCTCTGATCTGATTTATGCTGGAGAGCAGAAGCTAGTGCAGCAGGTTTTTAGTTCCTTTGAGATGCCAGGTTGGTGCTGTGCTCACGCAGTGACTTTGGCTGGCTTCAGACCAGCCCCTCCAAATATGGGGTAGGGTACATATAGAAGGAGCATGAGTCGCAGCCTTATTGAAATGTGGCCTGCATGAATTGCCTTTCCCTCTCTGCTTCTGTTCAGACAAGGGCTTCTGACATCGAGACCACCTATGAAACGAAGGAAAGCGTGTGCGTTAGTCTGAGAGGCTGACTTGCTGTCTGAGCTGCCTTCACACTTGTGCTGTTTTAAAAGTGGCAACTCAATCCATGTTGGGCTTACTGGAAGACTTGGCTGAGAAAATAGAAGTTAGGTGTCTAAGATTAAAGCATTGAGCTTTGCTTGTGTTTCTGCCATTATATTTCAGACCCAGCATCCAGCTGAGGTTGGGACTCTGGAGCAGGAGGAACGTAATTCTGATACACAGATGGGTCTCAGTCCCTTCTCTTTGAAGTTTATCTGAGGTTCCTGTGTAGCATCCCATCCAGTACTGTCTGAGCATCAGCAGATGTTTTACCTTTTACCTTTTATGTACATGATGAGGTTTTTCATCTGGTGATCTCAATTAATTAAGCCTTGTAGTACTGCTTTGAGTTATATGAAAGCTGGCTGGATACCCTCGCTACTCCTGCTCCCATCTGATGTTAAACTTGCTGAAGCGGTAGGTAACAGATTCAAACCAGATTAAAGCTTTATTATTCACATAGACGTTAATCATGAGTAGGGATTCTTTGCACACTGCAAAACTCCACATATCTTGCTGGGCTTTGAAGGAAGAGCTAGGCTAAAAATAAAGGGGATGAGTTATTACTATGTCCTCCTTCAGGGAGTGGGTTAGCTGCATTTTTGAAGAACTGGAATGAGCACTGGAGATGTTAATTGAAAACTCATCTTGGTTTTCAACACTCTGTCCCTGTGCATTAAGTTTGGATGGGGGTACCTCTTATGCAAATGCAGATCTTGGGTCAGAAGCAGATCTTGCTAAATAAGCTAGAAAAAGTGGTTGCTTCAGAAAATGAAATAATTGGACATTTATAGCCCAGTCTGCGATGTGCAAGGTGCTCTGGGTTTGCCTATGTAGTGCCCTCGTGCACCTGATTATCTTGAAGCACACGAGTAGGACGACGGGTTTCTTTCGGATTATTGCTTGGGCAGAAGGCATTCTTGGAGCATGCATCATCTTCAAGAATGGAGCCCTTCCAAACAGATTTGCTATAATAGGATGCATTGGAGAGAACATAAACACAAGAAAATAATGGCAGGAAATACCTCAGATCAGCAAGCTTTTACTCTCACTTAGAAAAAAATACTCAAAGACACGTCATTCATGTCATAGCTTTCCTCTGAGAAATCTGCCTAGTAATAAAACTTTTAAAAGTGCCCCAAACCTGAGGCTAAATGCCACTTCATTCTGGATTCTTTTCTATCTCCTGTAAATGTATTGAGTTACAGCTGTTGCAGTGGTTACTTTACAGAAATACTAATGAAAGTACTGGAGAGAAAAGGCCAACTACCGGAAAAAGTTGGAACCCAGGTGTATTTCTTATCAGTGGCTTCTGTTAATATGGATTTCCTCCCTCATTTAGTGCTTATGAGCTATTATAGGACTTCCGTGGTGAAATGTGGGCAATTAGATTGAATTTCTTGTTTGCCTTGTCCAGCAATGGATAGAAATGCTGGAGTGATTCTCTCCTCCCATATGGCAAATCTGAAGCCCCGGGTTGCCTGTTATTGGGCTGTAGGAAGGTGTTTTTGGCTGTTCTTCACAGCTGCACACATATTTGCTTCTCGGAAGCAAACTGTATTTGAATTTGTATTTCTTGCAGCTCCTTCTATTCCATCAGTAACTTGCAAGAGGCTTCCTGCATGGCTGGTTCTTCTGCTGTGTGGATTCGGGCCCTTGCAAAAGTGCCACAGGAGCAACCTGGGGCGTCTCTGCCACTGCTCTGTTTTCCCTTCAGTCACTGTCACTGCTCCCTCTTTGCTAAGTTCATGCCATTAGGTAAAATCCTGTCTTGGGAGATTGCCAGGTGTTGTGACGTGCGTGTTGGTAGGCTCAGAATTTCCTGTTCTGTCTCCTAAGGAAATCCCTTCCTGGCTCTCTGAGCAGCTTATGTGGGGCTTCATTCCCGTGAGACCTTCCTGTCCCACAGTCTTCAACACATTGTAATGTCCTCAGTATTATATGCGAGGATCTGAAACGTGAAGGAACCAGTGGCCTGCTCAAAACCTTGCAATGTGGCAGGTTTTTGAACCAAGGCTTCCCAAGTGCCGTCTGTGATGCTGCCCGCTGGGTTGGTGACCATCCCTCCTTCCCACTGCTGTCATGTCTGGCATGTCCAGCAAGTTGGTGCAAATTTCTCAAGTGTGTTACAATTGGGATAAGAACAACAGTCCAAGGTTTGGCCATCCAGTTTTGAGAAACCACTTTGATGTGAAACTGGATAACTCTATTCAGGACAGATCCTCTAAACCTCGAGGAGATTGGCTGTAGACTCTTTTTAACTTCCAAAAGCTTGCCTTATTAACATGACCTCTGTCCTCAACACCTTTTCTCTTTCTTCACAGGACACATTACTGTTTCATACTAGGATGCTGGGGTATGGTATATGTTAGGATGTATGGGGTATTCTGCTCTCCAGAAGAATTTCCCTGTTTTGGGCTAATTTTGCTTTGCCGCCCCTGTGCAACATGTGGAGATGCAGCACTGGTGGAGCTGCGGTAAAAGCCAGTCCTGCAAAAGTCCTGGTTATCTTGGATGTCCTTTGTTGTTTTGTTATAGGTTTTGAGTTTGTTTAATTAATTGCTGGAAGGAGGAAAACTTCTCTTTCTCGGAGCAGCAGGGACAGATCTCACAATCTCAGTGGTCAAGAATGAAGCAGACTGCCAACAATAGTCCAGCCTCTTTGAAATCTGACTATATGTTTCAAGCCTAGCTATGTGAAATATAATAAAAGCCAGCAGGAGACTATAGCAAGGCTGAAATATCATGCTGCCACCTGCTTTTACCAGTTCATACTGCCTTTTGAAGAGTTGTTGGCTTGGCAAGAGATTGGCCAGCAGCCTGATATGGCAAGGCCAAAGCAAGGAGAGGTCTGGGGTCCTTGAAACAGTTACACCTTTCAAACATCTGTCCTTGGAGTACAGGAAATACCTGATGTGGATTAATAGTGATTAGAACAGAGAATCAGTGTGAAAGAGTGAAAATCATGTGCATTTGCAGTTTACTTTTAGACTCCGTGTGTGTGGATATGTTGTCTTCTCCTGCGAGCCATTTGGCAAGCAAGCAAGCAGCGCAGAGGGCTGGAGATTCAAACTCCGAACGCTGGAAGAGGTGCTATCCAGATGTATTATATAGTCAGAGGATGTGCTTGTGGTTTCAGAATTCCTTCATCTAAGCTAAGGGAAAAGAGGAGTCGGCGTGCTGGCACTAGCAGTCATGTCTCAGTGGTCTGGGAGCACAAGAGCTGAGAGGACCAACCTCCCCTGGATCCAGGTGGCCCCAGGCTGCAGCAGGAGGTCGTGGATTAGTTGCAGCCAAGTCACTACTACAGGGAGCCAAGGCAGTTATTTAGCAAGTCCCTTTTCATTGTTGTGCTGTCTCTCTTATGGCCTCTTTCCTTCAGGGTAATTTTCGTGTGTCACTTCCAACCTTGGTGCATTGAGTTTTAGAAGTTTTCTCTCCTCCCACACCTGTGAGTTTGCCCTCCGTTCCTCATACTGTGATCCCTGCCTGCCTGTTTGACACCATCATCATGTTTGACTCCCATTATGTTTCATGGATCTGTTGCAACTCCAGTTTACACAGATGAGGTTTGGCGTAACAGAAGCATGTATCATCTATTTCGTTATGGTAGCTGTAGAGAACAGAAAGTGTATTTCCCCATCTCCCTTCCCTGCAGTCAGTGGAGTTACAGCATTTGAGGGTCTCCCCCTGCGAGTGGCTGCAGGGTGAGATTGTGATGGATTGACTCTGCCTTCTGTTTACACCAGCACTGCCTTTCATGCCCTGTTGCTATTTGTGTTTTTTGATGAATGATTAATTAGAAAAATAATCATTTGTAAATTGTGAGTGAACCAGACGTTTGGCCTTGCCTGTAGGGAAATCGAGTCTCCGAGCTCTGCTGCAGTGTGCAGCCTGCTCACAAATGCAGGAATATTCCCAGGCTAGTGATGAATTTACATGAAGTTCCCTTTCAGCATTTTAATGACTGTTACAGCTGAGTAACTAATGAAAGATATTAACAAACAGAAGAAGTAAATATTTAATTTTTCTATAGCATTTTTTCAGCTTGTGGCAGCCAGTATTTTTGAATGTATGTATACAAGAATTTCTGCCCCAATCTCTTCATCTCTGCCCTGAGTACAAAGCTTGCTGTATGTTGGACATGATGAACGCCTCTGCGGAGACATTTTACCATGAAATGTGCTGTTCCTCTGCCCTGTCGTGACAGGCTGCAGTCAGCATTCGATGGCTGTGAGTTAGCACAGCTGAAAAGGCATCTCCCTGCGCCAGGGATTGTTGCAGCCTATGGTCCCCTGAAGATGAGATGGCCACAACAAGGTCATTCGGTAAACCACAGTGATTAGTGACTCCATCAAGAAAAACTGCTGAATGCAGCAGGGAGCAGTCATTTGAAATGTCTTAACTCTGATAATTTACCTTCTTCCACCCTTTAGTATTTTGCGTCCTTCCTTTGCCTGAGAAAGCCTGCTGGGTAAGATTTTCTGCGGGGTCTTGTTATCTCCCAGCAGATTCTCTTGCCTGTTTTTCTTTCGTATTCGTCCGTGGTTCACTAGGATGTGATGATCTGATGTTACTGGGATTTGGGGTCAAGCTGAGGAATGCTCTCCAGCCTAAAAGGTGGGCCACTGTCCTGCCCGCATTATATTCAGATGTGCAGGGGAGAACTGGGGGCAGAAGTTGCCTAGAGGGAAGGTTTGCTGCGAGAAACAGCGGGGAGGATTTGTCAGAGGCCTTAGGGGTGTTCATTATTAAGCAAGTGTGGAGCTGGCTGTGTGTTACACCTGCGGTTTGTTTTGGTGTATGGTGAACCCAAGCTGTGCACACAAGATGGCACTGGGGGGTTGGCTGGTCCGACAGTCACGCCGTGTCTCAGGTGCAGTGCCAGGCACGGGGACACGGTGTGTTCACCCCCACCTCGCTTACAGGCTCGTGCCTGCCTGCTTTGCCATCTAGGCTCATAGCAGCAGACCCATCGAGAAGTCCCATCCCACTCTTGCATTAGACTCTCTGCAGTTATAAAGAGCTGGGGGAATTTTTTGCAGGTACAATCTATGAACAAATGAGCCAGCTGAGATCTTTGTCTCTTAGGCATTACGTGCTTTGGAGGGGGAAGGAATAAATCTTTGCTCTAAGCCTGCAGGAACTTCATCAAGCACTTATTTAGGGAATTTGGCCAACATCGTATACCCACTATGTCATTGTGGTTCTTGTGCAGGGCCCCACGTGATGTAAATCTCCTAGGGTTGTCTCTGGCTTTGTCCTTGTTTTCGGCGGAGCCTGTCCAGGGATCCAACGGCCTCAGCTCTTCCCTGCTCTCATTTAGTCTCCCCAGCCTGCCATCTTTTACAGCCAAGAAAAACTTATGCTAAGTGATCAAAAGCATTCATCTGGATGGAGATATATATATAGTGAGAGTGTGTGTGTATTTTTTTTTTTTTAAAGAGCTCATCAGAGTAGATCATAAAGCCACAGTGAAATACAGTGAAATTTCCCACAAGAGACAGTGTTTCTTAAACTGTTTCCCATGGGAGCCCCTTTCTACCTGCATCTAGACTTAATTGCCTCTCCTGCTTCTGTCTGTAGCTTTGAAATATATGAGAAAATGTGAGAACAGGGCCTTCCAGGGGCAGGAGACAGGATGGGGACTGTCAGGATCCAACCCACCACTTTGAGAGAGGTGAGGGGAAAATGGAGGCTTCCATGCTTCAAAATGTAGTATTTCATGCCTGCACGTGCAAATATGCATGGACACCCCCGCTCACTAGCAGGTCTGCTTTCTCACCACTTCTGCTTCCCCATGCAAACACCCCATCTGGGCATACATCTCCCTTCTCGTTGCGAGTGCTCGTGCAGACCTTCCTCCCTGTATGCCTCCTCTGAAACGCTGTGGCACCTCCTCTATGTTAAAATATGAGCTGAGCCGATCTTCCCCTTTCTCCTCTGCTCTCCCCTCTACCTCCACCTCCTCTTTACACGTGCTGGCTGTTCCTCTACCTTTCCCGTGCTTAATCTGCCTCTCCCCTGCTGGTCTCTGTCCTTGCCGAGCTGGGAGGTGATGATCCCTGTTTGCCGTGGAGGGTGCTGCTCCCTCCAGCAAGTGCCAAGTTGCAGCTAAATGCCCTGAGTCTGGTAGGTAGCCGGGAAGGGTTTCGTAGAGCTGCACGGTCAGGATCAACTGTCCTTTGTTGCTCTTACGGGTGTGATGTAGCTCAGTTATATGTGACTTGCCAGCTCCTTTCATTAAGTGCAAGTCCAGGGGTAGAAAGGCCCCCAGTTGTCAGCTTTGAATGGTGCAGGGTCTGGAGCGGAGGCAGCCTCAGAGAAAAGCATAAGCTGGTTTTTCTCTGCTGCCTTCAGGTTAGTGCTGCCGCAGAGGTGTTCCCTGCAAGGCTGGACGTTGCCTGGTGCTGAGCTGTGGTTTTTGGCAGGAGCACTGTCCTCCGTGATGCTGGACCAACTCCTTTCGGGACTGGGCTTTGTGCTTAAGCAAAGCAGGTTGCATGTAGAGTTTAACTGGCTTCTGCCTTGCTGATTTTTCTCCCGTTACAAAACCTCAGACCTTTGCTGTCACCCTAGATAGCTAGGTTCTGTGTAAATCAGTCCTACTTAAAAAAAAAAAAAAAAAAAAAAAAAAGGCAAAAACCTTTCCTTCTTGTAGAGAGCAGGCACCTAGCAAGCTTGTTCCCCTTCCTAAACAACCTTAGGAAGGTTGTTTCTTCCTTTCTAAAACGCTGAAGGGGATTAGATCGTATAATGGAGTATTCAACTGTCAAGTGATTTACGGCAAAGATGCAGTTGAGTTATGGGAGCTGTTAAAATGCCTGTTAAAGTACTAAATGTTTTTAAAAACTCATATTATTTGGCTGATAGAATGTAAAGGTCTAATGGAGCTATTACTTTGCGCTGTATAAATACACACTTGGGCAAGTGTTATTTATGTACGCTCTCACTATTGTGGGTTGGAGTGACCCAAAGCCATTGCCACCAAATGCTTGTACATCAGCCTGTGTGAGCCAGGCAGTGGTTTCATTCCAGGTGGACAGTCAGACCAGAAGTCCTCACCCTGTGGAAGTTTAGCGTCCTCTTGGCAGTGCTGGGGTGATTTGAGGAGTAACGTTGAGGCATGCTTGTGTCTGGAGGTGATGTTTTCTCCTAAGGATTTCAGTGCCTTGACTCACTGGCTTTGTAGAAGGTTTTGGCAAAAAAACCAAAAGGTCTCTTGTCCCAGACAACATGGATGCATCTTTCCTCAGCACTGATGTTTCTCATGGCCTGGACTTGGAATACAGATGGAGATGCATAAAAGCACGCAAGCCTAAATAAACACTTTTAATGTTTATACTTACTTTAAAGGGAACAGGGTAAATTCATGGCCTGTGAACCTTGATAGTTTTTGATGTGGAAGATGATCTTTAAGACTCAGTTTTGCACCTACTTTTAAACTTGTTTGCCCAGAAGAAACAATGGGGAGTCAGTCAGTTTGCCACAGAGATTTATGACTGAGTGTCAGACCTCTTCTCTTCCTCAGACCTTTGCATCCCAGCAGAGTCACCGTGACCTCCTGGCTACCCGCAGGTAACCACCAGCGACAGTACAAGTCTGTTCCTGAGAAATAAATATGTGAGACTCTGGCAAAGTACATACGATGTTCTCCAGTATACGGCATTTCTGGGTCAGCTGTAGCCATCTGGTCAGGATGCCCTCATATAATATATCTAAATTCAGATGGTGCTAGATTTGGTGAGCAGCAGATGTACACCCTGGTACATCTTCCTTGCACTGACAGTCCATGGCTGATGCAGAGGAAAAAGTTCACACCAGCTTCTCATCCAGTGTATGAGAAATTAATTCTTCTGGCTTTCTGCACCGTTGTATACCTACAAAGGGTTGCAGTGTTGCGCTGTGTAAACTTGTGGTGGTGTACAGTAAATATTATGCTTTAACAGTCACAGGTCTGACATTTCTGTTGAGTTATTTACCATAATGTTTGAACACCATGGGTTGAATTTTGATCTTAAATACGTGGGTGCACTTTAGTGCATGCCTGAAGAAAATTGGCCACTAAACTTGCGGGTTCGTGTGCACAGTCAGTGATTGTTCAAGGCATCCGGTGATGCCCCAAAAGGTATGAAATTAATTTTCAGGTACAATAAACAATATTTCAGCCCTGACTGGCTTGACGGAAGCTTCATCTTCCAGCACTAGATATTGAAATGGGTTGCAGGATTGCATTTAAGAAGGGATTTGTTCTGCCTGTCTCTTTAGTGCAAAGGAAGCTCACAAAGTTGTGCCCAAGCAGTGGTGATACAGCGCAGTGCTGCTTCGCCTGAGTGATTCCTCAAATCCTACACTGCAACTGGAGGTTTGGAGTCGTCATTAACTAGCTTACAAATTCCTCATCATGTAGATCAGAGAGAGATATTTTTTTCTTCCTGTCTGCCTTTGTACAAGCTGGACATGGCCCTGCCTAAATGCATTTATCACCGACTGTTTTGGATAGGGGATTTCTGCACTGTTTTTTCCTCTGCACGTGAGGGGCTGTGCAGGACCCCTTTCCTGGGAGAGGGATGCTGGGTGGTAACAAGCAAAAGGAGGCTCAGGAGGTGTTTTAATTTGAGTGCAAGCATTGCTAGTGACTGGGAATTACTCAGTGCAAGGAAATCTCTGAAGAGGCTGCAGCAGAAAGTGTCTGTTGTGGGACACATGGCCTGTGGTAAGCTGCAAGGGGAGTCCAGCAGCAAGACCAGTAAAGATTTGTTGGCAGGAGGTGCTGGACTCTTAGGACAAGGTCACTGAGACTGTACCAGCACCAGCTAATCTGGTGTCTGCTCCTCTATTACTAACATATTTGCACACTTGTCCCCATATTATATCAGGTCTGTCTTGCCTTGGAAGAGTGTTTGTGAAGTCTAGAAGCATGGCAGGAGCAAACCCGCTTGATCCACATCACAAAGCAGCCTTTGGTATTAATCACTTCATGTCATTATTTCTGTAGGTCCCATTCAAGCCAGGCTCTAGATAAGAAAGTCAGTGTCAGAGCCATCCTCGCCCTTCTTGCTTGGATTCAGAGGCTGGGAAATGATAAGTAATGTATTACACATATTTAGCTCTCCTTTTTACTCTCCTGTTTATAATTGTCAAAGGTTTGAGCCTTCTGAAATAATAAGGTTAAGTGGCCTTCTCTGACCTTAGGTGAATGGGAAAAAATATAGCTGTGTGAGACTCGGGCCATTACACCTCAACAGTGAAGAATCAGAGTCATTTGAAAAGCCTGCTAAATTATCCTGCTTAATGCTGGCCACTAGCAAGGTGACTTACGGTGCTGAAAAAACATAAACATCCATAACCATGAGTCTGCTGCAATACAGAAGTGGGTTTGCCACATGCCTGTGTCTGGGTCGATTAATAGAAGTGATGGCAGACGAGCTCCCACAGGCATCATCTCGCTGGGGATCCTGGGTGCTTGCTGCACAGCTGGACCCAAGCTGGGTGCCACTGTTACTTCAGTTCCTGTGCAGATCCCAGGCAGCTGAGCTGTAGTCACCCCTGTGGTTTTAGAGCATGTATTTAATGCGGGAGCCTAGCCAGGCTGCAGCACGCCTTGCTGCGTGGCAGCTGCCTGTTGTCTCTCCAAGCAGCGAGGTGCTCTGCTTCAGGGCTCCCTATCTCTGGGGATGGCAGGAACGGAGGGGTCTCTGTAGCTGTGCCCCTTGGACTTAGTAGTTGCTGCTCCTTTGCTCAACAGTCTAAGGAGGGAAAAGTTTATTTTTGTGTGGGGGTTACCTTTTAGATGCCGCCTGTCTTACCCAATTGAGCAAGAGACAGATAAAGCATAACTGGCTGATGTGAAGTTTGGTTAAGGACTTGGTAGCCAGCATGTTCTTTTGGTGGAAGGAGAGCAAGTCTGTTGCTAACTTAGCACCTGATCCAAAGAAGCGTGGAAATGGCACTGAGAAGTCATCCTTTCAGATCTGTTTAGATCTGGCCTTAAAAAACATAGTGAGTTTTGGCTTGGATAGCCATCTGTCTGCTCCAGGTAGGGGCTCAGGAGAAGAAACATCCTTTTGCCCTTGAGTCCAGAGTCTTGGAGAAGAGCAAGCCGTCGCCACTGCCGGGCACAAGCAGCTGTATATCAGCCTGTGCACCTTGGTGTAGCAACCATCAATGCCAAAGCTGATTTACACTAGGTGAGACTCTGGTTCAGGGTATTTCCAACGGGATGCCTTTTCTGTACGCTCTTGTGTTATCTGAATTATCTGCAATTACAGAAATTCCTGCTCACAGACGTATTTGCTAGAACATTTGGGGAAAGAAGGTTCAGAGCCGTACTGAAATAGACTTGTTGGAGCGGTGCTCTGTCGTAACCGCTCCCCCTTGCTAAAGAAAAGCCTCTTCGGCAAGCACATGAAGTAAATTGGCATCGTTACTCAGAAGCCAGATGGAACAGAAATCCAGATTAAATAGAACAAAGTCAAATTCAAAGAAATTTAGAGCAAAGGCACAGTGCGAGTTAAAGGCAACTCTGCGTTGCCCTTAAACTGAACAATCATTGTTCCCCCACGTTCCCCCCCGAGCGCTGATCACCCCAGTGGGAGTTTCGGTATTGGGTTTGTTACAGTGGTGTAAATGAACTCCTCCTACAGAACTGAAGATTCAACTCCCAAAGCCAATCAGCAACATAGGGATCTAATTTCCCCTCTGCTGTCTAAATGAAATGCTGCTGCAGATGGAAGGCTCCCTAGAAGCTGCTTCTGGACCGCTTCCACCTTTTTGTGAAAGCTCCACTCAGACATGGTACAGTATGCAGTAACATAACCCGTTGAGTGCCGTGATCCCTGGAAAAAATATAAGGGGGAGAGAAGCTGGGAACAAGCTTTGAGAGTCAGGGTTGGGAATAACGATAGAAGAGCAAAGTATTAATATTTCAGAGCACAATCTGCTTTGCACAATACAAGGGGGCTTGGGGGAGGAAGCAGATGGAGGGAGCTGGGTGTGTGTTTCCCGAGGAGGTGGCATTGTGTCTGTTGCTTTGTTAGTTGGAGTTCTAAATATTGAAATAAAAGCACAGAAAAGAAAGAGGCTGAAATTTAAATTTGACGCTTTGCACTTGCTTCTCAGTTTGGGATTAAGCTGGAGCTGTTGTCTTTCAGTCTATGCAGGCATTTTGGTTGTGTGTGTTTGTTCTGTGCGTGCGTGTGTGTGTGTGTGCTCCTGCAGACTCTGCTGGGGTTAGCGCAGATCCAGAGCCGTCCTCGGAGCTCGTCCCATTGCAGTTCATAGCACTGAATTTGGCCTGGCATTAGCACGCAGCCCAGGTAAACACAGCTCTACAGATGGGACGGCAGCCACCCGCACAGGAGTACACTTGGTTTCTAAACTCTGCAGAAGTTCTTGTTTGTTCCCTAGGATATATGCAGGCAGCTGTCCATGTCTTGGGAATAGTTTGCTCCTTAAGTGCAGACTTGCAGAATCCAGTCTGCAGGTGATGGTGTGCAGCAGGACTCCTAAGGACAGCCCTGATCCTCCCGTTCCATTGTGGCTTGCAGATTTTCACACTTTCTGACCTGAGCAGAGATTCAGCTGGACCTTCAAGTCATATTCTCTGTGTCCAGTGTACACAATTAAGTTGTGCCTTAAGTTGGCTCTTCAAGTTGTTGATGCTCTGTTTTGGTCTACAGATACCAATGGCTGTCTAGGAAGAAATACTATTTTCTCTTAGGATGGGCATAATGTTGACAAGAGCTGGTAGGAGTTCTCTCTTAACATGGAGAGACTGGGAAATGGATGCAGAGAAGGGTCTGGTTCAAAGTTTACCCCAAACCAGTAGAATAATTCCTGGTAGATCTCATGGATACTGGGTTGGGTCTGAGTTGGAGTGTGCATGATGGTTTGAGTTGTAACTGCACATTTACATCTCTGAATGTGAATTCCCTGCTCTTCAGTAACCAAGTTATTTGAGCTGGAGTCACCCTGGTTTTTAGAAGTGGTCTTAAAAAATGTTAATTAACCTTCTGCAGTTACAGGGAAACTCCAAATCTGCTATGGGCAACTGTGCAAGAGGAAGACTTAAGGGTTTTTGAAATGTCTTTCAACAGCATACAAGGGAGACAAATGTTCTGCGGCCACAGCGCTGCCCTTGGAGCCCAACCTGGTCACCGTGTGTGATAACTCCCAGCCGCGTCTTCCATGGAGGAGGTCTTTCTGGTGTCCAGCTACTGGACAGTGATGGCTGTGTTCTTCATTGGTGAAATTACACATAAACATATACACTCTAAAGCTCAGCCCTGGGACTGTTCGCTGTAAACATCGCATTGTCCCACAATTTACATTAATGAGAATGATTTACATTTATATAGCTCCTTTCATCCTGAAGGATCTCAGAGTGCCTCACAGACTAAAATACCCATGGCTTCATCACAGCAATGCAAGCCAGTTGTGGTCAGAGCCAGCCAGGCAGAAAAAACACATGTGAACATTGCCTTGTTGTCTTGAGCAAGAGGTGTTTTTGGGAAGTTGGTCAAATATTTCATCCTATGCAGACCTGGCTGGATCTTGTAACCAGACATGTGGAGAACTTAGTGGTCTTGTTCTTTATCTGCTTCTATGGTAGAAAGGACTGAGATGACCTTATGGTGGTTTCCAAGTGTCTCACAGAAGGGCGGGTGACCAAGGAAGGTCATTTCTAACCAGTGAAGTGCTTCAACTGCTCAGAACAAAAGTTTCTGTTAATGATCCCTAGCACACTGGTGCAGCACTTGCCCAGACCCTTAGCAGAGGGAGGCAAGCACTATTCACAGGGACAAGATGAGGATGGGACTTGTCCTTTAGGGCAACACCACGTGCAGGGAGAGCTTGGGTCTGTGGAGTTCATCCCCGATGAACTCCCACACTCTGAGCATCTCTTTCGGGCTCCTTGTTTACCACCACACACTGCTTCTTGCTGTGCTGAACGCCACTGTGAACATGCCCTTCCTCCTCCAGGCTGTTTCCAAAAGAGAGTTTTAAATATTCATTTGCTTATTTTTTAAGTGTATACTTTAAATACTACCAACATTTCCAGGGAGCATTTGTAAACGAGGACTCTATTAGAGTTATTTTAGTGCATTAATTCATGAGGCAGCTTCAAAAATTCATGAAGTGTAATAGGACTTTCTGCTAGGAGGGATTGGGGCATCTTTGGCTGCACCTCCAGAGTGGAGCAGACATTTTGTTATAAGGCAGTAACTCTTAAATGGAGTCTCCTTATCTCAGCCGCACTGATTAAGATACTAAGACAGGCTGCAGAGGTGCTTTATATGTCTTTAAGATGTCCTCATTTCACTAGCCTTAACTGTGATCTTACTTCAGTAGGGATTAAGTGAGCTGGAAGAATATACCTGAGTGGCAGAAGAAGCAGCGGTCCCTCCGGCTCGGTTTCCCTAGGCTGTCCCGGAGGTCCGTAGGGCTCTTTTTGGCTCGTGGAGCAGGGCTCACACCCGCTCACAGGCACAAACCCTCTTAGTGGCATGATTTTAAATGTGGAACGACTCTGCTGAAATCAGCACAGCCGCTGTGGGCTGATGCTGGGGTGACCAAGGGGTGAAGTCAGCTCTGTTGGGGGATTATTTCTATCAGGCTAAAAGCAGCAGTGATTTAAATGGAGCAGATTGTGCCGGGGAGGCCAACCTGCACTGGTGCGTGCTCCAGTATAGCTAGAGACCAGCCAGTGGAGTTGGGTTTGGTTTAAGGAGTAACTCTGCAGTCACCGAAGCGATGTCAGTATAAAATGCATGCAAAAAAGAGGTCATTTGGGTCTCTCACCTCTAAGATGGGTTAAACTAAACCAGAACAAAGCGGTTTTGCTCTGCAATGAGCAATATCCACACGTGGAATTATTTATAAACAGCTCTTCAGAGTAAATTCATATGTAGACAATCTTCCTTTTTATTCTGTAATAGGATCTTCCTCTAAATATTAAGCTGCATGTTTGGATGTCTGAAGTAGGGAAGAGCAAAGTGTTTCAGATTAGATTAAGGACCAGACCAAACCTCTTCCTGATCTTTAAGGAAGGAGTGATGTGCGTTTGTGCTGGCTCCTGCCACCAGCTTTCTGCTTCGCTTTTGATGCCAAATTTGTTGCGAGCGTGCTGCTGCTCCTGGTTGTGTGATGTGTTTCAGGCTGGACAAATGGGCCCTGTTCATTGTGTTTTGCTTTTCTATGCACTTGATGCAAGTCTGGAGAAGAGGGGGGAAAAAAAAAAGCTCTCCAGACTCTCTTGGGGTTATTTTTTTCCAGGTAGCTCCTGACCTTGAATGATATTCAGTGATTTTTCCATCGATACCAGTGGGGCTCAGGCTTGTGTAAGATTTAGGGGTACTCCCCCCTCTTCCCACTAAATCTTTTGGTTATTATCCATTAATGAATAATCAGAAATTTCTAAAAGGGAGGATGCTTTTGATTCTTTCAAAGCCAGTGGGATCTGTGCAGCTTTACAGTTTGTAGACAGCTATAAATGATAATGGAAGGCACGTTAAAATCCTGTCTCCGTAGCATGGCTCTAATTGCTGTTGATTTGCTGCTTGATTTCATGGAAGACGCTAGGCCAGAGCTCTCAAATGTGTCCACTAATGAGTACCCAGTCTCCACTAAAGTGCAGACCCGGCGCACGCTGTGTTGTTTGTGTTGTCGCGCTGTCAATAAACCTCCCATTAGAGATGGTCCCTTCCCTCCGCACTTAGAATCTCTGATAGTCCAAGTGCATGTGGCAAAAGTGGTATGGTTATCCTCATGTAGAAATGAGAAGGATGCAACTTCTTTAAGACTTCCCAGTAAGTCTATAACAGAGCTGAGAAATGACTCTTTAACCTTCTAAGTCTTCCTTTATTACAAGACTATCCTTTCTATCTCTGCAAAGTCTGACTTTTTGACTTGCTGAGCACCCTTTTGCATTGCATGTGTATAAACCAGAGATGGATAGCCCTGAACACTGATGTCTCAAAGCAGCACGTCTTTGACTCAGGGGGTTATGCTATTAGGACTGTGGGCAGGGCTGCCCAATTGGGACTTATGGTGGCACCAGGTATAGTATAAGGCTCTTGGTTGCCCAGCTCAGAAACTGTGTTTTCTAAAATGATTTTGTGCAGCAGAGCGGAGTCAGGAGCATCTGCATTGCGTAGGAAGGTCAGCTGGGGTCTCGCCTACAAAATGGCTGTGTTTGGTTCAGAGGGCGTGTTTGAGAAACATGGGAATTGGCTTTCCCGTAGTGTGTTTGCTGGGTTTGTTAAACTCTCTGAAGTTAGAAGAGCAGAAGAGCTACTGAATTATTTGGTCCATTGAGCTGATGTGCTGTGAAGACTCGCTTGTATTTATAACATGCTGCAAGTTCATCAAAGGTGCAGAGCCCAGTGCAATATTCAAGAGGGAACGTTGTGTGTCTTTGGTTTCATGTCACCGCGAGGGATGCAGAAGAAAGGAGGAAAGTGTAATACTCTTTATACATCAACAAAGGAATTTTATTATTTCTCGGAGGGGCCTTGTGGTGATCTCTAGAGCTGAGGTGCCTCCTGTTTTCTCTTCCCATAACGTCACCCATATATTGAGCCATTTGTCCTGGCGACTGGTTGGTGAAAATCCACCAAACTTTCCAGGTCAGGAGGAAGGCCCATGCAATAGGGCATTTTTTTGTAGTGATTTAATAGTTTAGATGATTACAGGTTGCAGTAAATTACTCAGTTACTTTGTGTGTGTCAGTAGATCTATTTCTACAGAAAACATGCTGCAGTATTTTATTGCAGTTTCTTCTGTTTTGCGGGGCCTTTTTTTTTTTTCCTGTTTCTTTTAAAGAGGTGGAGTGCTACCTATAAGAAACAGAGAAGTGTGACCAAGAGTTTTATTATCCTCCCAGTGCTGGCCTCTTCTGTCTTTACAAATGCTCCAAAGCCACAACTCTGCATAAGAAAAATGGATTTGTCACTGAATTTTCATGCTTCATCCTCGCAGAAATGTAAATGTTGTCCTGGGCTTTAGTACTGTGCCTTCAAGCTTGGATTTAATGCTAATCATTATACTTTTAGAGCAGGTTACACAGAAAAATAGAGGCACGGAGCAGATCCAAAAGCCAGCGATCTTGCTTTCACTCCCATTTTGTTCTGGTGAGGATGCTGAATATTTATTAAGAAAATCCAACAATCCCGCTTTTAAAGAGAAAAAAAAAATGACCGCTGTATTCTAGAAAGGAACAACTGTAAACTGCGGCTGTTGAGCTTAATTGTACCACTTACAGCCCAGCGTAGGGGAAGAGGGAGCTGTGCCCATCGAGGAGAGCATGCGAGCTGCACAGCACCCCACGCCGTGTCTGCGCTGCGTTAAGGTGGTTTGAGGCTCCTTGGTGGAGGGAGCATCCAGCTTTTTTGGGGAATAAAAGCATTGCTGGTGGTACCTGTTCCCGCTGAGTTACAGGGGATGGCTCGCTGGTGCAGATGGGTACAGCTGGATGTTGTGTGACTTGTAGTGATTCTTCTTTGCCACGTGAGAGATGTGCTGATGTTTGTTCCTGCCTTACTATGTTTGAGTGCTTTGGAGAAGGGCATTAGTGATGGAAGTTGCTGGGCACCTTTCAGTTCCTTCTGCATTTTTCTGCTGCCACGGTGGGAGTCTCCAGATGGCTCCTTTTGCAGTTTCCCAAGCTATTTTTATTTCTGTGTTAGCACAATTCTGTTTTTTTTAAAAGGAGGTTGCACTCATTTTGGGATGTATTTTGTGCTTCAGATGTTGGAATTAGCAAAAGAGTTAATTTGTTGTTTTGATCAAAGCAGATTTGACCCTGAAATTGAAACGTTGCTGTTTTGGGCTGATGTTTCTGAGTTTCCTAGAAACTCCTTTTGAACACCTTTGGGAATTGACCTTATAATGTAAAAAGGATAGTTGCCCTGAAAAAAAACCAATTTGACATCTGAGTGGTGATTTCCCACTCAGTGAGATTCCAGCTTACAAGTCCTCACAATACCGACTGCTCGGTAGCAAGGTGACGTAATGTTACATCTGCTGCACCAAGGGTGTTTGGTTTTGAATGCGTGATCAAAAAATTCATGTTACGTGCCTTGCTTCTACCACTGTCGCATGCTCAGCGCTGCCTCATGGCACTGGATTTCAAGAGGGGAAGAGCAGAGGGACTGAGGACCATCCTGCTCTTGAGTGGCTCCTGTTGGTAATTCAGCCCTGGGCAGCAGAGCCAGCTCAAGGCCTCTGCAGCTGGGTCCCATCTACAAAGGCATTTTCTTTTCATATTAGCCAAAGTGAGCAAATAATCGAGTGGAACAGCAAGTAAATGCAATGTATTCATTGCATTTCGGTCCGTTCAGTCTCTCCTAAATAGTAGCTACGATGTCCTTTCTTTTTGCTTTGCGTTGCTCCCGGCAACTGCATGTTTTAGAAATTGGTGTTTCTGGCAGATTTTCAAGCTATCTTTCAAAATAAACACCTTTCTCAAGAGGTGAGGGCGACCCGAAGCCCTGTTTGCATGAAGTGTCATTAGCCAGAGACAAAGGTGATTAATATACACACGTGGAGCTTTGTAGTGAAACTTAATGGCGTGATCTTGAAGCAAATGACATACAACCTTTGGAGACTCAGCTGAACCCCAGCCACAAGCCTCTGCGCATTTAGCTGTGGATTTCTTGGGTTATTTTCAACACCCAAATGTGTATAAACTGAGGCGCTGGCAGCCTGAGCTGAAGGAGCAGTGACATAGGCACTAAATTATCTCTGTCTCTGGGGAGCCTGGCTTGTCCCGGTCGGGTCATTGAGTTCATTAGAAAGATAACATAAGAGAAATTCATACTGCATAGGAGCTGTCTGGCTGAAAAGGGTTTGAGAAGCCTTAATACCTGCCTTGTAGCAGCTATGGAATAGATGCATGTCGTAGCTGTTGTATTATTGTTACTTAAAAAGGTGAGGGAAGATGGTGTGGCTGGAGCTGCAACACAAGCACCACCACCTCGTGGGGCATAGCTCACCTGTGCCAGCTTTCCCCAGGTCTCACTCCTGTGCCGGCTTTCCCTGGGTCTCGCAGTGAGGGCAGCATCTTGTGGAAGCTGCACAGGCTTTCCCAGCCGTGCATCATACCATGGGGTTGCTGCCTGTTGCCCCATTTCAGCTGCCCAGACAGGTTTTCCCCCAATGCTTCAATCCTTCCCCCCCGGGTTATTTTTCTCCATCCCCACACAGGGCTGGCTGCCATCTGGGAATCAGCATAGTAAGACACCGCGGGCCTCTTCTAGGGCTGTTGCTCTCCTCCGGCACCCTTCAGTCCAGCTGCGGGGCTGGTGAGGGTACTCCACACTACTGCTTTCTGTAGTCTTTGCTGCTTTGGAGTTTGAAGGACTCATCAATGAACAAGGAGTACTTTTGGTCATTGGAGGAGAGCTTGCTGTAGGATGATAACCTTGGTAGATCTGCTTTGTCAGGGGTTCAGTCTGTAACGTTCCCTCCTCAGGCTAATTCACTGTTTCTTCTGGCATCTGGGCTGGCTTTGTCTCCCAGTCACGCTCACAGGGTGAGCAGTGCTGTCCCTTTGTTCCAGGTAGGAGCAATGGTGTGATGGGTGGTGGCACCCCTTCTTCAAACACTTAGGCCTGAGAATTGTATTTCCCTTGAGGGTCCTTTGACTTTAGACTTCTTGATGGCACATTCTGCCTCCAGCAGGATTTCAGCAATGGCTTTGACAGGGCCAAGCACTTCTTTGGCCTGCCCCAGAGGATAATGTTGTCAGTGTGTTGCACATGTTGGGGAGCACTGTCCTTCTCCAGGGTCTCTTGAACCCATCCATGGCAAATGGGGGGACTGTGTTTGCACCCCTGGAGTAATCGCTTCCAAGAGTACTGGCATCCTTCCCTGGGGAAAGCAAACTGTGCTTTACAGTCCTTTGCTGTGGGAATGGAGAAGCAGCCATTTGCAGTATTGGTGGTTACAAACCATTTTGCTTGTCTTCCAGTTCATACAGCAACTGGAGCATGGCCAGGTCGGTGGCAGCCAGAGTTGGGTCACTTCATTTAGGGCTCATTAACCTATCTCCACCCCCATTACCCTTTTTGCAGGCCATATGGGACCGTTGCAGTCAGTGGGTTTGTGTTACAAACCTGAGGTGGTGTGTGAGTGCTCCTGTCATCTCTTCCCAGCACTGCCGCTGCCAGGTGATCCCTCCTTCCTGGCTGCCATTTGCGTTCCCCACTCTGATCCCAGCTCCAGCATGGAGCTGGGATCAGAGCGGGAAGCTCCATGGGAACAGCCTGATGGCCTTGTCCCAGGCCCCGGCCATGTGCCTTGGTCGGCCCCTCGCGTGGGGCGGACATGCTCCATTTCCTTCTCTTGGAGGAGGCGAGGCTGCAGCAGGAGCAGCTCCTCCTTGGAGGAGGCGTCAGAGCAGACGTCCCCATCCCAGTGCTCCAGATCCCAGGTGGGAGCCCTTGCTGATGTGAGTTAGGAACCGAGCTTGTGGTCCTTTTTGCTCTCCAGCGAGGCAGCCCCACTGCCCATCACCCTCTGCATTGCTACGTTACATCCTGATGGTGCCGGGCAGTTCTGGGAGCCTCTCTGGACACCCTGTCACTGTGCCCTAACGCACTCGCTTTATTTTCCAAAATATCCCTCTCTTCCTCTGGCTTCCGTACTGCTAATGCAGTTAGCAACCAGGTCTAACCTAAGCTAACTGCTGCAGGAGGGAAACCCTTCGATATCTTCGTAGTTTGTGTGATGCAACTCTGCAAATGTCTTTAAATCTGAAACTGGAAAGCTGCATTCCATTGCAGCGCTCAGTTTCAGTCCAGGGCTGCTACCGAGGAAGCGGTGGGAGGCGATGTTACGGAATTACAAAGGCATTTTGCTCTGACATGTGTTAGTGTAGCCAAAAATGAGGAAGGAATCTAGGATAGCTGCCGCTGGGTCAGCTGGGTAAAGGCCTTCAGGTTAAAAAAACCAAACCCAAACTGTTTAGTGACTTGACGTGGTGGGCTGGGCGACACTTAAAATAGAAAAGTTATCTTTGTTTCCTTTTAAAATGTGTCCTGTATCCTTGGGAGGCTTCTTATCAGCCTTTGGATCAGTGCCCACATATTCAAAGCCCTTTTACCTTCAGCAAAGGACTGTAATTTGCAGCTTGTTTGGGTTGTTTTTCACTCTGCCTGATCCAGGATTGTGCTCCTTGTTCAGCCCCTGATGTATTTGGGGCCTCTCCTCATACACAGACAAAGTGAGCTCCTAAAGTAACCCCTTGGCCCCGGCCAGGCTGTCGTTTAGGGGACGGTCCTCACAGGAGCAGGTTGGCGTTAGGCCATGGCTGGACTGCGCTGCTGAAGGGTCCCCTCCGGCCCCGCGCTGTGTGCACAGCAGTAACCGCTCCGCTGCTGTAAATCCCCGCACATCACGCGCGCTCCTTCGAGCACCGTCGCTAACCATCATGGGAGCGGTGGTGTAATTAAGCATCCGATTAGGAGTGAGCCCTTCCTGTCAGCTCCCTCTCTGCCAAGCATATTCTCTCTTGCTGTCTCTTTTCTAGTAGAAAGCTTTTCCTACAAGTGGTACTTGTGTAACTTGGCAAGGATGTTTTGATGGGCTGGCCGCATTGTTCATTGAATTACTGTCTGGCTGGAAAGCCAAGGGCTGCAATCTTCCGTGCATTATTATTCTTGGGATTCAGCCTCTTAGAAATGCAAAGCGGGACAGTTTGCTGCTAGAAACATTTCCCAACAGTTCGGGGCCTGGCAGGAGATGGAGGGATCTCTTGGGCTGCAGTAACCTTCACGTTTTCACGTGCTTTGACATGCATTTTGAGCAAGTCCTTTTATTTGTTTCAATAGTTCTGTCAAACAATCCTCCTCCCTTGTATTAACTGTGGCTTCACTGCCCTAAAATAACCCAGCAGGGTTAGGAATATTTGCCACAGGAATCTTGTAAATGGCTTACACATAATTATGTTTTTATTCCAAGGCAATGGAGATATAACTCTTCAAAATGGATAAAAATCTTGAAATGAACATCTGGACATACAAATTAAATTGCTCTTAGTGTAAGGACAGTACAGCGCTTTATTCTCCCTGGCAGGCTTCAGCACACTTGCAGACTCGACACTAATCCACAGGATCAGAGTCATCTTGTAAACTTAATGTCTCTAAATGTTTTCACATATTTTTATTGCAAATCTATCCTTTCAGGACATTAGAGATCAAACTGAGCCCTGGTAAGGCTCTGCGCCCCACCACGTCAAGTCACACAACCTCTCTGCATTGATTGAGAGCTTTATATACTTAGATCGAGGTAGCATTGCGTTTCAAGAGCAAATTATTCTTCCAACAACAAACCCTCACCTGCCCTGCACAAGCTGTGGCCCTCGCCATCAGTGAAATTATAGATTAGTTTATTGATTATTTTTCCCTTCTTTTCCCCCACTTACTCTCAAACTCACATGGAAATTCAAGATATTTCATATCTTCCTATTGACAAGAGCAACAACTAAATCAGATTACACAACTCCCCTAATTCCCAAAAGTAATTTTCAAATTGTTCTTAGATACTTTGCCTGTCTGTTGCTTGCAGGTGGAGAGCACACTGGATACTTGCAGCTTGTCATGGTTTAAATCTTAATTAGTTCATGGGAGTGCATCCTTTTGAAATGCTATACATTGACTTTCTCTAGGCTATTCTTTTTCTTCTGAAAGGAATTAAAATACCCAGTATCATAATTAAGCGCTTCTACTCATTTATGTTAGAACTTTTTGAAGAGTGTTTAAAGAAAGCAAAGTCAAAGTATTAAATACTACTATTACAGGGGGCAGAATGCCCTTTGTCTTCATATTTAAATTGTATTTATTTAGATGTGCCAATATTTCCAAATTAAAATAGTAAAGTGTCTAAAGTGTCTAAAAAAAAATTCCCAGAAGAGAGTCACGCAGGATGCGTGGTACATGCAAGATACAGGGCGGTCGGGAATGGTGCAGCTTTCGTGGTGGGACTAGCAGCAAATCTTAGATCTGCTCTTTACCTCTGCTCCCAAGCAGGATGCGTACACACCGGCTGCGTTCGTTCTCCTCCTATAGGTGTTAATGCCTGTCCATACTGTCAGAGGTCAGATCCCCCTGCGCTGCAGGGTGTGGTGGCAGCGGTGCCATCAGCAAAGCCATGCCAGTTGACATAAATGTTGGTCCTTCCTGTGTGCATTTGAGCAGCGCAAGATTTGATGCAGTTCCTCTGGTCCTTCTGGATAGGCTGGGTGAGCTTGAGCCGGCTGAACAAATAATTCTTAATATAGATGCAGAAAGCTGATCATTTTGGGCACTTTTTATTTAAAGGGAAGAAGACCAGGGCACCAGTAAATATAAAACATATCACTCCAGCAAGCCAGTAACGTCAGCACTTCAGTCAAGTTTCCAGGGAGAGATTTATGACTAGTGAGATGATGCTTGTATAAAACTTGTTTGGCTGTGATTTTCAAAGCCTGCAGCATGGAGGAATTGCTGGAGTGGATGATTGTGCATGCTGAATGCCAAGGAACTTGTCAGAAGGTGAGGCTGGAGAGAGGAGAGGGGGACACGTACAGCAGGCTCTGCCAAGGGATTTGAGGCTGCATCGGCTCTAGAACACCCACCGGGTGGTGAATGCCCCATGGCTAAACGTGACAAAGATGTGCGTCAGACAGAGGGGATGGGTATGGTGTCTGTCAGAAACATGGTTATACCTTGTCCATGTTAAACACTGTCATAAAAGCAAAGAATAAAACTCATAAATCCTGTTGATACGTTCGATAGTTATGTTTTATATAAATGGACACGTAAAAATAAAAAAAGGATTTGTTCTCCCATGCTCTGCTTTTCACTGCGGCTGCTGTCTGGCCTCCATCAGGATAAATGATCGTGATGAAGACAGCCTTCCCTAAAAGGTGTGAAAGAGTGCTTAGATGAGCACAGGGACTCCTCCATCCGGCAAAGAATAGTCCCTTGGTCGTTGTTGCTGTGCAGTGCATTCTTAGATTAGCTTTTTGCAGAAAAGCACATGATGGCTGGTTCCCTTTTTAACCCCAAAGGGACTGGTCTTTACTTCCATACCCTCTTATATTTCAGTAACTTAGGTACAGTGAAGTGCATGTGTACACTCTCAGAAGCAAAAGGTGTCTTGCTTTAAAATGTTATCTGCTGGATCTGCCAACATTTTCAGCGCTTGGGTGGAAACATGGCTGTTTTAAATAAAAATTGGGCTTAATGTGCTTTTAAATTGGAGGCAAGTGCACTAGCTATGCAATTAACTGCAAATATTGAGTTCGAGAAAGGGCAACGCAAGTACTTCCAAAATAATCACAAGTGTTTTTAAATGGATGGCTAATGGAGAACAGACACTGCAGTGTGAGCTGCCTGTGTTCCCTAACAAAGCATTCTTTACCCAGCCTCTGCCTAAGCTGCTTTTCAGCGTGTACATTAGAGCAGGAGTCTGGCAGGCTGTCTCGTCATGTGTCTTGTCCTGTAGAGCCACTTGATTGGATTTCATCTGCTTACCCTTGTGCGATCATCAGGGCAGTGCTTAAAAGCAGCTCTTGTATGAAAACAAACGCAGCAGATTATGCAGCCTTAGTCTCTTGGTGGAAGAGAGGAGGGGAGAGATGGGGAAGGGAGGAAGCCTCCATTCCTGACCTTTAACTCAGCAGTAAACATAAATCTCCTCTAATGCTTTGCATTGTCTGAAAATAAGTCACGGAAAGGTTATGCTCTTACAAGGAGAATGTTTGTTACCACCGAAGTTGTGTCCAAAATTAAAAATAAAGACCCGAAAATACCACCATCAGTTTGCTTTAAATAATGTAGCTACCCACTCAGAAAATTGCCTCCCAGAAGTGGCTCTTTTTCGCCTTGTAGGTGATGTTAAGTCATTCGTTCCCTTTCTGTTTTCAGGGTCACTTATGTTTGAGCTCGGGGAAGCCTGTTATGTTTCCCTGCTCTTCAAGGCATGATGTGCATGTCCTGCATTGCAATTCCTTGCAGAGCCCTCCTTCCCTTGAGATAGGTTGCTCTGTTTGGCTTCACATTAGAGTGGAGATGTTTTGAACAAGACCAGGCTCTCTATGGAGTTCAGGCTACCTTGTTCAGATTCAGAGATCTTACAAAGTTCAGGGAACTGTAACATCATTTTAGCTGAAATGGCATAATCTGTTTTGGTTTGTTTTTTTCTTTAAAATTTATACTGAGTTGGAGTCAAAATCTTTCAGTTGGAGTTGAAGACCTCAACACTTGTGGAAAGACCAGCAGACTCTTTTTGGAATCTGTTGGCCCTAGTGGCACCTATGCACTTTGTCTTGAGAGATTGGATGACTTTTGTAAGGCTGCGCAGGGAGCAAGTGACAGAACCAGAAATGAATCTTGCTATCACTTGTGCTCCCATTACGCTTCCTACGCTGGTGTCTGTTCCCATCTGAATTGCAACCAGACATTGACTATATGGCTAATGTGGAGCCAGGGTAGGCTTGTGTTTGGGGTCTCTCTCTGTCCTTCTGGTTCCGTAAAATTCATATGATTTTCCAAAGGTGATGATGTTGGCTTTGCTGGTTGGAGTCTGTCTTGAAGAAGAAAGATTGTGTTGGTGTATCTGATATGGCTCAACTGGGATGGTTTCAGTCTTGACCTCTCTCTGATTTGTCCTTCAACTTGTAAAACTTCAAAGAACATCTCCACTCCCATGATACCACCCCTGCCCCAATGTCTAAGGGAAGTTCATGAACCCTAAAATAGAACCTGCTGTGCAGACGCTAAGGAGTGGTGGGTGCAGCAGCAGAGTGGTAACCTCATTGGTGTTGGTGGTGCTATGTGGTACATACTTTCAATGTAAAACTAATCATCGTTACCAGTATCAGTCAGGAAGAAGCTGCAGTATTGTCTGGAGATCCATGAACAGTGAAACACTGGGCCGGGCTGGGTGTGATTGATACCAAGCAGTATGACAGTTCTCCTTCATAGCAGTGCTGGGGTTATTGGAGAGGAAAATCATGTCCTTTCATAGGGGAAGCAGCCATGATGCTGGTTGGATGGAATCCAGTTAAAGGAAACCGCCACATAAATTGATGATCATGAAGTGACAGAGTTGGAGGAGCCAGGGAGGAGTTCGAGCTAGAGCTGCAGGAAGTAAATGAAGTAATTTTGGCATGCTCATACAGTCAAGTCGAGTAGAAATGCATGTGTGTTCAACAGGTACCTGAATGGTAATGAGCGTGGGTGGTGGCTGGGCAGAAAAGGCTTTAATCTGATGGTGTGAGGTCTACGAAGGATGGAGCAGAGAGGTTCAGGAATCAACCTGCATCCGGAGGGTGCATCAGTACCATTCATTCAGCATGTTCCCTCCTTGAGCAGAATTCCTGGAGGGAGAAAGCAGGATAAATTAGAGAGAGAGGTGATGATTGCAGAGGAAAAAAGATAGGTGATGGATTGAGAAGTTGCTGTAGAAGAAGAAGGAGCTAGCTAGATGAGATATGAATATGAAATGTAAATGAAGCTTGGAGGTGATTAAGTGGACTTTTCTACAGTCATTTCTTATGCTAGACGTGGAAGGCTGTGCTGATCAGGGAGGAGGAAAACCAGCGCAACGCACAAGTTAGCAGCGTTTCCCTGTTGATCATGTAGGCAGAAAACGGAGGCAGCACGTTAGGTGGGGGGCTTAATTGAATCAATTCCTTCAAGTGCATGGCCGTGGGACTGTTATGTCATGCAAAGGGAATCTGCGTTCCCACCACCCCCTGCAAAGAAATTAGTAATTCCTTGTGACATGTTATGGCAAAATGATTTTGTAAGACGTAGCGTGGAGGTGGGAAAAGAGGAAATGAGTGAGATGTTTTTAATTCTGGATAATTTGTTTGGTGTGTAGCTGTGAATTAGACACATAAGGAGTCAAAGTTAATGGATGAAGAGTGTATTAAAAAAGACAGGGTAATGTTACCAAGAGAAGAACAAAATTGTTCTCACCAGGCAACATACTTATGCAGAAGAGAGGACTGTCATCTGTTTTTATTACAAAATAGAAGTTAGCCTTTTTTTCTTTATTTTCCTCCCTTGAACTGTCCCTGAGTTTTGCAAGATAGGTGTTAAGATTGTGAGGTGTTTTCACAATAAACACATTTTTCCTGAAAATTGCAGTTTTGAAGAGAAGAAAAATTCAAATGGTAATGTAATGAAGACTTCTTGCATGAGAATGCATGTTGCTTTTGCGTTTCTTGCATGTTTGGGATCAAAAGAGCAGATCTGCTTGCAGGGTGAGGGCTTGGATGACGTTACTCTTACCTTTATAGACTGCCACAAATTGTCTTTTGGCAAATGAACACTTAGAAATTTGCTCAGAGTATCAAACAGAAGATTTTATTTTTAAACAAATAAAGGGGCAGGGAGTTCGATTGTGGGTATCTTAGTGTGCTTCTGAAGCCACGTCGCTCCTTGCACACTGGAAGTATCCTGAATTCCCAAGAACCTTCCCTCTGAATGACAAGGGTCAGGCCTTGGCTCTTGCAGGCTGTTGATAGTTCTACTTCTCTGGGACATAATGCAGATTCCAAAGAAAGCTCCTATTAATCCATTCTGCATGTGAAGGAAACGCCAAAGAATACATTACAGCTGTGGCCCTGCTTCAAATCCTGCTGTATCCATAAGTGATTTCTGTGGGGTGTCCAATGTGCATGGAGAACTCCAAAAAAAGCCTGGCATGTGGTGGAGTAAACTGGTGGAGACCTGGAGCAGTGTTAGTCTCCCTTTTGTTTTTTATTATTTCAAGGAAATGCTTGTTCCAAAGAGCAAAGGCTTTAATCATTTGGCTTGTGAGGGAGTTGTCTCTTTAATCTCTTGCACTTTGGTTTTGGCTTCCTTCAAAAAATCTTTGCAGTACTAGTGTCATCAGTGCTTGTACGCTCAGATCAGCCCTTTCATAGGGAAATGAAAGCATCTTTCCCTCTTTTTTTTAAAAAAAAAAAAGAAAAAAAGAAGAAAAAAGGCAGAAAAAATTATTGCACCACCAGGTTTTAAAGGTACTAAGTCTGGCTTGCATCCCTGAGATGAAAAGGGAATTGAATATTGTGTTTTCTAAAGGACTTTTCTATGCCTGCTGGATATGGATCTATCAGCCAAATACTGAAATAGAGGCACACGGTTACCTGCTGCAAGGCTCCAGCCAGCTGCACGCTTATACTGAGGCTTGATCCTGCGGCTTTTGAAATCAGTGCTGATGCTTTGATTTCCATAGCGCACTTAGACCCACAAGAATCAAATGTTTAGCAAAAGCAAGGGCTCCGGTCTCCTGTTAGAGCGTTCCAAGTTTTTGGGAAACATTGATCGTCTGGTCAAGTGCCAAAGTGGGTGCTGAGAAAGATGTCCGTCCCCAATCTGGTCTGAGATCACAGGGATTTGTTCACATCAAAAAGTAGGATTGGCTTTGGCTGTTGCTGGAGTATTTGTAGCTCTCCCTGCTACGCCAGTGTGTTGCTGCACAAGCCAGTAATTTGTGTCCACGCTGAAAGTGTGAAATACAAATTAAACTCCAAGTTAGTTTTAAAATTGTAAAACACCTTCCGTTTTCAGCAAGACATTTTGTGCATGAGTAAATTCCTTTTCCTCCCAATTCTTTTGTTCTCCACTTTGAAAATACTCATGAAACATGCCTGGTAATTAACAAGATGGTAGCAGGTTTGGGGGGGAAAAAAAGTGTGTTAATTCTTTAACAGTTTTAAAAAATATTTCAAATGTCTTCCCAAGTTGGTTGTTGGGATTTTACCTTCTAAAATTGCATGAAAAGCCAAATACTGTTCTGTGATGATACTAAATTGTATAATGTGTAAGGTCACAAGGTTCAAGGAAACATGCTTTCCTAGAGGAGATAGCAGTGTTTATCTAGTCAAGTGAGTCATTTTCCTAGAGAAACAAGTTTTTTAACAACTGTAGAAAATTAATTTTCAGTAGAGGATAGCGTACCTTTAATCTCAGCTTCCCTGTTCAGTGTTAGGAAAATCTTCACTAGAAAATGACTGGTATCTGTCTGCTTCAAGATGTTAAAATTTCGGATGAACACCAGGTTTCTGAGTGTTTTTCTGAATGCTACCAGCATGGAAAATCCATCAGTGATTTAGATTTAGCGGTGGAGCAGTCAAGGCACTATCTTGCTTGAAAGCAGCAAGCTTTCATGTGTTTACATTTTTGGTTTTTTGGCAATGTTTGTATTACCTGTGATCAAGGAGCCTTGAAGGGCATTAGAAAGGTGAGTTATGAATTCAGTTTCATTTCTTTCCAGGTTTCTGGGAAGCTGATGTAGGTAAGCTGATTCATATCTGTTTTAAAACAGAAGAGAGTACTACCACTTCTGCTTTTTTAGACAAATGCGTTTGTTGTTACAGTTTTTTGTTTGAAAGCAACAACAACAAAAGAACTGAATAATGTTGTTTTTCTGAAAGGAATTAAAGCTGGTTGATAAGAACCGACTCTCCCAAGACCACTGTGGGTGACAAAGCTGTGCCATGCTTGCAGTTGCCGGATACTATTTATTGGTGGTTGTTTTACTTTCCAAAATTGCCAATCTGCAGCAGTATCCAGCTCTTAGGTCCTCTGGTGAACCATCGTTATGCAACTCAAAACAGTGGAAGATATTTGTATGGCACCCCCAAAGCCAGCAGAGATCAGCTGGAACCTGTCATTTTCCTAGGGTTACAGGTGAAGGTAGTATAGATTCTATGGAGTCGAAAAGCCAAAAAATATTGCATTTGTTTGGAGAATCTTCTAGTTTGGGTGTGTTGTGAGCTGACTTGGAAAAATGGGGAAGTCATCCTTAGATTCTGCACTGGGACTGACCCGTGTAGGGGATGCTCTTGCCTTGGGCTGCAGAATTAAACCCCTTTCTTTTGTTGAGCTGCATTACACAGTTACCATTCAGCTTGCTGATTAAATGCAACCATCCCCAATGAAAATGGGATTTGATGTTCTCTTAAGCAAAATTCATGTATAAAGAAAGGAATTATTAAGCCAGAAATTAAATTCCACTTACTTGGCGTTTTCCAGGCATGCCTCAAGCTGTTCTGCTGGTTAATATATGCTGCCGCACATTGCTAGCTTTTGCTTTAGCCACTCGCTAAGTCGTCTCCTGGTCTCTCTTTTGATTTCTCGCCCGCTGGAACTGCCGTCCTTGTTTGACAAATCGGGCAGCCAACACAAACAAAGGATGATTCATTCACAAAATATTCGTGAGTGAGGAGCTGGACTGTAACTCTGCTCCGGTCTTACACCGGTTTAATTGACCTATTGTGAAAGAAGTTGCTCCTCAGGATGTAGTCGGTAACGGTCAGATCTCGCTTTGAGGTGAAATTTGCTCCCATCTTGCTCTGCTTTTGGTTTCAGGTGGGAAGTGTCACTGCAGAGTGAATAAATTGCCTGGGAGAGGCTCTTAGCATGAAGTTTTTCCGCCAAGTCGACCTTGCTATGTCCCAAAACAGTGGAGCACCTCTATTGAAAGGAGATCGGAGCTTTCAGACCTGCCTTGCTTGAGAGAGGTACCAGGTACCTTTCTCACTGGCTGTCAAGTTTTCAGCTATACAGAGATCTTTATGAAATGAAAGATGTTTCTGCCAAACTTGTTCTAGTCTAATAAACTAATGAAAGATTGTGCTGCATTTTTCAATACAGGTTGTACTCCCCTCAGCTTGGCTTTACTTTGAATCTTGTGGCAAACGGACTGCACACTCGCCATAGGGAGTATAGATGTTTGCTATTGCTGTCCAGAGTGGAGAGAAAGTTGGAAATGTGGAGCTTAAATGCTCTGTACGTTACTTAAGTTTCATTTAAAGCCAGCAAGAAGGAACTTAGCTCTGCATAGACTTTGGGTCTGCTTTTGGAAGAGGGGTGGGGAGAAATAAGAGAGGTTTGTTGTCCAGATACACCCATAGCCATGAACAATCTCGTTTGCACAGCAGGAGTTTTGGCAGCTTCTTGTGTCTCCCTGTGCTTCCGAGGCTTTGATACATTTCTATAGTGTCATTCATGTCGGTAGGCTACAGGAGAATATTGACATTTGTTTACTACCTTCTCCCAGAGAAGGTGATTTATAAAAAATTAAATTAACCTTATTCAGGCTCCCCTTACCCAGTGTTTCAGTAGTGCTGAGGATTTATACTGCAGTAGCTGTGAGGCGTTCTGGTGGGAATGCCGACATTGTTAATATTTAGAGTCGTAAAATTCTGGCTATTGGACAAGCTCCTAATTACTCCGAATCTTTCTCAGTCTTACTAAAAGTTGGGTAGGTCATACTAAAACAAGACGGTTGCATTTGCATTAATCTCCATACATACGTTAATGCTTTTTTTTTTTTTTTTTAACTGCAGAAAAAGATGGGAAAAATAATTTTCCATTTGTAGCTTTAAATGAAGAGCATTACTATACATATGGTTTGTTTTGCCATTCCCCCCTGCTTGATGCTACAGGCAGGTGTCAGTGGATTCTCTCTTCAGCACAGCAGGGCAGGGCTGGGCTGTTGTAGGATGGAAAGTACTTAAAAATTCACATGTGGACATTGCCCTGGATTGGTGTCATAAGAGATACCATCAAGTGGAAATAAATAAAACCAATAGAAATTAAATGTTCATCATTCCTTGATTCTTATCCCCACACCCCCTTTATTTAAATTGCATTCTTCCCAAAATAAGTGGTAGCTCAGTATTCCTTGCAGGTGTTGGAATAGAAGTTATTGCATTCATTCATCAGCAAGTTGATCTCTCTGTTGCTGCAGAAGTCAGTATCTCAAAAATACATTCTCAATGTCTACAAAATGCTGTGCTGCTGAAAACTGCAAAATTATATTCTCTATTTCTCCTTTCTGAAGAGATGATTGATAAAGCAGGCATTTCCATAATGCAGTATTTACTTGCTCTACAGTTGAAATATAATATTTACAGTTGTAAATATTCTTCACAGCTGGTAGCTGGTTTCTCCATCCTGCTTTTATGATAAGTTTACAGTACGTTGCTATCGTCAGGCTCGATCCTACATGTTGTTTGGCTGCCTCAGGAAAAAAAAAAAAAGGAGGCAACTGCTTTGAAGTCTTGTGTAGCGTTTATGCATGAGATGTGTGTTTCTTTTGGGTTAAATTCTGAACGTACCCTTCCTGGTGCGCAGCTGCACGTATCGAGTGTGAATATTCTGGGTTTACTAGACACTGTCTGCGGACTGGTAAGAGCAATCTCAATCAGACATCCCACTGCTCAAGTTAATCAACCTGTACATGTATTTCTTTAACCTCATGCACTCGAGCCATTTAGTGGTAGCCCGAACCAAGTGAAAAATGGGAAACAACCTGGAGCTTGTGAGGGAATAAAATTGCTGGAATTTGCAGAAAGATGGTGAGAGTTGTGTGTCCAGCTTCGGTGAGCTGCAGGGAGGGCTGAGGGCCTTTTGATTTCTTCTGCCATTCTCAGTCAGGGTGGCCAAATATTTTTCTCATTTCTACATACTTTTTGTTCTAGTTAAATCATTTATAGTGCAAGAATTATTTGAGACACATACAAACATACATGTATATAAAATTTAGATGTTCCCAGCCCTGTCAACTTAACAACTGTATTAGCATTTTTATATCATCTTTCCAATTAGTAAATCCCTTTTTTTTTTGTTGTTGTTGCTGATGTACAGCTTGCAAGTAAAAGAGAAAGCTACCTTGGATTAAACTTGCATCATGTCATACTCTTTGATGAAAGCACTGATTAGCACGAGTCGTTTGGTGTCATTCCCCCCATGCCTTTCCCATGAGCTGTCAACTTTCATCAGGAGCAGGAAATGTATGTTTGTAAAGCATAACTGTTATTAGCAGAATTCAAGATAGAAGAAGGTTCGGGTTTTTTACTCTTGGAGATGTGTTAGAGGAGTAGGGAAGCGTATGGGAAAACGTGCTTTTTGGTTTCGATCGTATTTATGCCCTTCATTTTCAGTTACGGCGTTGTTCGATGACAAGTACTTTGTAATAATGGGGTGTTGTTGTTGTTGACTGATACATCGGGTCCTCTGTTAGCAAACCAGTTAAACGGTGAGTCACTCCAGGGAGTAGGAGTGATGGCAGCACGCAAAAAACAGAGTAGGAAATTTTGGATTAATATAAGCAGAGAAACTATCAATAGAATTGCTGACCACCGGTTGTTCCCTGAAGTAGAACAATCTGGCTTCGAGGGGGAGAAAATAGATTTATATTGGTATTAGTAGTGAAATCTTAATTTTTTCTATAGACATTTCCCTTCAGCCTTTGCAAAGGAGACAGCGTCACCGTTGCTTATAGATGAGGGGACAAATGGATGCGAGAGGCTGCTCCACGTGCTGGTAGCAGAAATGGAAACCGTGTCCCTGCCAAATCCCTGCCCACATGTGAGCGTCGCCCGGACGTGGGTCTGCGTTCCCTCAGAAAGTCAGGAGACTTCCCAATTTGTGATGCTGGGTGCAAGTAACACAGGGCTCCGAGATGCGAGTGCAGACTCGCTGCTTGAGTTCCCCCAAGCAGACACAGGGCACCCCTGTCCTGCCGCAGCACACCAATGTGCGAGCCCTTTCCTTGGGAGGAGGAACAGTGTGCATCGCCCAGACACTCCTGCCGGAGCCTCAATAAACATCTTCTGGTGGGTTTTGCAATCAGCCAGCAAGAGTGTCAGTTAAAAAAAAAAAGTAGTTTTGAATGTATTTATTTGGAGTATTTGTGAGAGTTCAAGGCTTTGACTAAATTAGTTTTACTGGTTAGCTAATAGCAAAAAGTGAGGTTATGTAATGAACATGGTCTTTTTAATGGTAATATAAATGTTTGCTAATTACCATATGGAGATGAAGGTCATATTAATTACAAAACGGTTCTCGCAACGCTACCAAGCAACCATCCTTTTGAATTTTTTTTATGGGATTAATTAGAGATAATATGCATTCAGGACTGACAGCTTTTCTTCATAATGTTTTCAAGAAAGCCATGTATGGCTCTATTTGAAAATAATTGACTGCTGTGTGCCCCGCACATCTGTGCTGGGTGGTGGGATCGAAGTCTTGGCTGCGCTTTGGTCAAAAAGGACTATGAAAATAAACAGCTGAAGAAACACCAGCATCGGAGCAGATTTGGCCTTCTTAAGCATGAATTTAAAATATAGATGAGAGCTTGTGCCAAGAGGCTTCTTTAGAGCATTGGGTCTGTTCTCATTAAAGACTGTGGGTTAACTCATGTTGCTGGCAGTGTAAATACTGTCTGCTCAGAGTGGGCAGGGAGCAGGACGGGCAGGAGAACTTGCTGCTGCTCAGTCTCATCACGTACAGGGCTCTCTCTGCTGCTGTGTCACCTGCAGACCAGGAGCAGGATGCAGAGCTTTTCTCCTGGCCTGGGCTGTAGCTGTCCGTGGCCATGGTGAGCTCTTCCCTTTGCCCGTTTCTGAGCAGTGTCTGCGCTGGAGACTCAAATTAAGTTAAAAATGGGCAAGATGTGCACTGCCAAAGCCATCCTCCTCCTCTGCATGCTCCTTAGATACTCAGTACATGGAAATGTGTCCACAAATAACCAGCATATACTCTGGCCTCAGCGTGCAGGCAGCCTCCAGCCTGCTGCTGACTTCAGGCAACTAAAAAATTGGAGTGGTGATATAAGAACTGAAGATCGGTGATGAGTTTTGGCATTTGGCATCTCCTGGCACGCATGTGCATGTTTTATTTGCTTGCACAGGTGTGCATTGGTGCCACGATCTAGGTGAATTGAACCAATCTTCTGAAAATGACAGCTCTTGTGCCCAGGCATTCTTTGATTGCCTACAAAATGGTCGCTAATGATTCTGATTTATATTAATCAGCATGGGAATAAAAGGATGGGAAATCTGAAAATAATAGTTTCTGTTCTGTGTACCCTTCATCCGTGGCTGTGCACATAAGCGTGGGTTTTCTGCCGCTGCGTGGCTGTGTCGGTTGGACGAGTCATGTCATGGCTGAGCAGCTTCTTTACCTTCCTTCTGCCCACGCTTTGGAAGATCACGCTGAAGATAAAAGTCAAGGGGAAAAATAAGCCTTGCCTGTGTCTTACCCTATGCCAGGATTTCGGGTTTAGTCCAAAAACTCTTTGCTGTTCAGTTTTAGATGTTTAATGTGTCACTCAAGTTGAACGTTGTGATGACAGCGATCAGATTCACTCGAGTACTTTTGTGCTGGCATGGTGCTCTCATTTAGATACGTGTCAGCAGAGGAGATTTAAAAATATGTATGTGCTACACTAAACCAAGCTCAGAAGGATTGCATGTACAGAAAGATGGTCAGTATCTTAAAACGATTACTGTTCAAATAGTGTGGAAAGGAAGAAGGAATACTAATGTCTCTGTTTTGTTGACGTGTATCTGAAGCGCTGAAGGGTTTTAGACTCAGATGCTCAAAGGTATTTAGGAGTGTAAGCCTAGCTTAGGTGTCCAAGTCTTTATATGTGGACGTCTCTTTGGAGACGCTGGAGAGCATGGTGAAGGTCACAGGATAAGGACTAGTAACAAGTCAGTGCTAGAAGCTGAACCCAGAGCGCCTTAGTCATAAGTGCCTTAATTGTATGGTATTTTTCACCTTTAGCTTCACTAACATGTAGCTGCTGCCTTTATTTTTGGAGCCTCTTGTAGTTTTTCTCAAGGTGTGTATAGTGAATTTAAGCTTGCTGGCCATAGGCTTGATTTTCTTTGCTACCCTTCAGAGATCTCCTAGAAACTGTCCATAGATTTCAAGGGTCTAGCCCCTTGAAAATCACCATTAGCACAAATGCTACCCTGTTTAGTTTCTCAGTGGTTCAGAGGGATGTGTGGGGCTTAATGTGTAAATGTGACAGAGGGTTTTCTTTCAAGTAAAGAGAAAAAAGAAACCAAAAATATTTCTGTGAATATTTTTTAAAGAGGGCTTGTCTTTAACTTATATATGGGATCTATCTAAAAGGGTTTGTCTTTAAGACACTCTTTGGATCTTATTTTATAGTAATCATTTTCTTGATGAGAAAATTACTCTCATTGGTTTTGTTGGTTGGTTGGTTGGTTGTTTTTTTTTAAATATTATGTGTTGTTGCTGATGAGCCTGAAGGTGACCTTCAAAGGGAGGATACCCCGAGCGATCTGTACTGAGTGCTGTAGCCTGAGCAGCTGGGTCATCAAACAGCTCTGCTGGTAACTTGTCCTGGTAACATACTCTCCTTAGGTATGACATCTTAAGGACTTGGGGGAAAAGTACATACACAGACGTTATACCAGTTCTTTGTTGGTGTGGGACCGAGTGTGGCAGGCTGGTGCTCAAACCTGGAGGAGGCCAAGGGCTATTTCTGATTTGTTCAGGGTTTGTCTAGAGAAGCTGTTGCCGTACAAGCTAGGGAGTGACATTAAGACAACAGATTTTTCCTCCCCTAGCTCTCATTTTGGACTCTTAGTCTCACTAATTAGTCTTTTTGCATCTTAGATTCACGTGCTTTCTGATCAGGCTGCACTGTTCGAGGATGCATTCTGCACAAAGTGGCCACATGAGGAGGTGGTTGGCAGCCATCCTTGTCCCCAGGTGGTCAAGCTCTTGGCTTGTCAAACTCTCCAGAGGCTGTTTTTGAGTCTGCTCAGTACCTGTCATCTGCAAAGTGATGGATGCTTGTATGGCCTTTGCAGCATCACTCCACCAAGCGCCTGTGGTGTTTGCTCACCCAGCTCAGGGCTGTGGTTCAGACTTTGGGAGCCTTCGTGTCTGCCAGAGATGATGTGGCTACATGAAAGGTCAGGACAGTTGTCCCAAAATGATGACGGTGATTATCGGACCTGCTGCTGTCTGCTAGCTCAGGACTGGTGCAGAGGATAAGGTCCTTTGTGCCGAGCTTCCAGGTGCATCTCAGGAGCTCCCCAGAGTGCCAACCAATTCAACCATGGAGGATTCATCTCGGTTTTGGGGTGTTTGTTTTTCATCTTTCTGCTGGCTTGAAAAGACACCTTTAATATCACTCCAGTGATCTATAGGCTATATGGTTTACTGGATTAGGGACTAGAAAACATTTTAGCTTAAAAAATGTAAGTCCTCCAAGGTATAACCAGGTAAGGAATGAGAGGATTGTTAAACCCTTGTTTTCTTTGTGGCAAAGACAACTTAATGAAACTCTGGAGTGTGCAATTGAACTAACAAAGTTTTAAAAAGCCAACAGAAAGTAGGTAGCTGGTAGCAGAACGACACGCGTCTGACAGCTGACTAACGAACAGAGGATGTGGTGACAGAGGCGTGGAGTGAAGTCTGCAAAGGTACGGGCAAAGGGAGTCTGGCAGCAAAAAAATAGGCTGGTGAGAACAAAGCGCTGTCTGTCTTGGCAATGATTGCTTGTCCCTTTTGATCACGGCGACGAGGGACGCTCAGTGAGCAGCGTTTAGACAGAAAGAGGCAAGCGAGAGCGGTGAAAGGCTGCAGCCTGGGCGTGCGGGGGCATTGCTGGGGCGCGCCAGGCGCTGCATGGCCCCTTTGCCCTCGGCTTGCTGGTCCCTGCCCAGGGCCACGTTCAGCAACAGCAGTTTTGGGGAAGGGGGCATTTCTTCTTGAAATCAGGGAAGAAACCCTTTGGGTTTCCAACTTCTTTTAAGGTAGTAGTTCATTCCCATTCGCATGGCTGTTAGTTGGGCTGGCCACGCCTGTGAGATCCCAAGTGATAATTTTAAGGGCTGAAATACGATGTGTGTAATCTGCTCAGCCTCTGCCCTTGCTTTGGTTTCCTTCCAGCCCTGTGGGTGGCCAGGAGGAGATGGAAGCTCTCCAGTGATGCTCTGCAGTAGGTTCTGACCTCAGAAAGGACAACAGGAATTGCAGTGGGCTCCGTTTACTGTCTTTTGGGGTCCAAGGGGGAGGCTTTTGTGTGACGTTGGATTAAGAGACCTCTTAGAGATGACAGTGCCTGCGGCTCCGGTGCAGGCTGGGCAGCTGAGGAGCCCTGTCCTGGTAGTTGATCTTCCTCATGCAACTGCTCTGTCACTTCTCACTAGCACCCCCCAAATTATTCGTTGAGAACACGCAGCTCCGACAGGGACACGTGCTACTCAGCAAAGCCAGGCTTACAAAAGAGATATTTAATCTAATAAGGAAAAGGCAGCAATCCTGCCCAGTGATAAGAGAGCCCTGCCTGTCCCATTTGAGGGGCAGAAGCTGGAAATAGGAAGATATTTTTACCAGTGGTTTCATGTCAAGCCCTTTCAGCCAGCAGCTTGCTGTAGAGCTTTATTAGCATTGATTTGTAATTTTAAAAAATGTTTTAGACTGCTTGCGTTGGCCAGTCCTGGCCACACAATGTTGGATTAGATGGTACGCTGGTCTGTTTGTGTAGCAGCCCTGCTATCAGTATGTGCAATTCATGTCCTTGCTCCGTAACAACTGCATCAAAGCCTTTTAATCAGCTTGGTTTCACTGAAGTGTACAAATTCTCCTCTCATTACATCTACTAGCTCTCAAGTTTACAGGCACGATCTTCTCGGATAGACTAATATTCCTTGGCCACCCTAGCGTGCAAATTTAAAATTTAATATCTTGCTGCAGGTCTGTTCATTTTTATGCAAATTCCAATGTAAGATTATATTTTGTAGTTGTAAATTAGAAATTAAAGTAAGTTACGCAGGGGAGGGATATGTGGAAAATGGCAGTCTTGGATTTTTTTTTTTTTTGAATGAGGTAATCCTAGGCATTTTAGTAATACAGAGATGCACATCTTCTAAAAAGGAGGAAACTTGAATAGCAAACAGGGTTCAAAATGGCACTTAGCTCCGTAGCTGTTAATGAAGAAGTAATTGCTACAAGACTGTCTCCCTCAGTCTCCTGACTTCTCTGTGAATGCATTTGGAGGCAAACAATAGGTTAATTATTCTTGTGTAGGAAAAAAAGATATACATAAAATCCAGACTTTGCTCACTTTTGTTCTTCTGTAGCCACTTTGGCTGCGTGGCCAGCAGCAGAGGCTGTGGGGTGTGTGTAGAGACCTGCTCGCTGGAGGAGGGAGGTGGGCTAGTGGTGATGCAGCGGGGCTCAGCTGTAGTTCGTGGCTGGAATCGGTGGTTCCTAGGGGGGTAGCAGCTCCTGACACAGCTCTCTACCTCTAATTTCTGTCAAGCAAATCTTGAACCTCTGGGACCTACCATGATAGCTGGATTGGACTGTTGTTCCACCTGTCCGGACCTTTACGTGGCAACTTCACTTGCCCTATTCCAGCTGTGCGTGGCTGCCGCCAGTTGTGTGCAGCAGCCTCGCTGTCTGGCGAGCAGCTTCTCTGGTGCCACGTCGACAAATGCACAGAAAAAAAGAACAGCACAGGGAGGGAAAATGCAGAAGCGGAGCGAAATGATTTTGCTTCTAGGGTGCCATTCACATTTGTTCTAGAAGCAGCCAGAGCATTACCAGAAGACAAATTCACTTAGTCCCTATACTGACATGACACAGGCTGCATTGAAGGGTTTGTCTCCGAGACCGACCCTTAGCGGCACAACATTTGCCATGAAGTAGATGAGAGGAGAAGAGGAGGACTCCATAAAAGAATCCTTTTGTGTATAACCGAAGAGTTTCTGAACACTATCAATATTTAGACTTGCTTTTTAGAAATCAGTACCACTTTTAAAGCACCTAAGGGAGTGACAGGCTTTAGTGCTACAATGTCTACACCCAGCATATTTAAAAAAACTAAAATCAAAAGTACTCCTCAATAATATTAATTGCATATGGGTAACATTTTGTAAAGCAATTAGGATTCAGTCTCACTCATTGACTTTCAGCAGTGCCGAAGCTGTTGTGCTTCAAAGCTGCTTTTGAAAACGGAGTTTCAAGGGTTGAGCCCTGTATGTGCTTTTGAAATTATCCCTCAACTCTGAAATACTTGTATTTTTCTAGATTGCCTGTTGACAGCGTATCTGTTCCCTTCCCATAATGTCTCGGCGGGATGTGATGGAGCCCTTGGAGCCTGGGCGTGGGACCGTCCCCAGTCCCAGACTGGTCAGGCACGGCTTCGGCTCACTCCCCGCTGGCCGTGGCAGCCCTGACCCACCTGGCAGGGCAAGGCGGCCGCACACTTGCAGAAATGCCTTCATATCCCTAGGTGGAAAGTGCTGAAGAAAAACGCTAGTACTATGAGCTGTTCATTTCATTTCTTTGCAAATCTGCAATGGCTGACATCTGTTTGCTTTTCTTTGTGGTTTTGGAAAAGAAGAGAGGATTTGGATCCAAAATAGCTATAAGATGGCTTGACATGGAGTAGCATGAATAGGCTTGTTTTGTCTCCTCCTGTTATGAATCACTTTCCATATTAATTTCAGACTTTGAGTCGATGTGTATTTGGCCTCACAGAGCTGCACATCACTTAGAGTCGTCCTATTGTTTCAAAAAGAAATACCTCATGTTTATTTGCTTCGTATCAGAAACCAGGGTCCCACGTGGAGGTTTGGAGAGATGGGTCAGTGAAAAGCTCAAGCTGCCGTGGCGGAGTCATGCCGGTTTGAAGGCTCTCCCCTAGCTGGGGAATTGCAGGCGCTCTCCCAGCCCTCCAGTCAAAAGTTTAGAAGGACTAATTATCCCTATTGTGCAGTTTCTTCATCCACCACCTCAAGTTTTGCTTTCTGTCATGCCTCTGCAATCAGCCCATGGAGTCGCCTGCTCTCTGCATGGCGTTTCTGTGCTGTGGAGGGGCAGCGGTGGGGACAGTCCAACGTCCCACCCTTAAATACGCATTCAAAGTCTGCCAAGCTCTCCTGTCTGCTGTGGTTGCTTGCAGAACCAACAATTAGAGTGCTTTTTTCCCCCTTTTTGGATAAAATATCAGTCAACTTGCAGTAAAGGTCCTTCCCTACTCATTTGCCAGATGTCATGGATTACTGCCTCTGAACGGCTTTCCCATGAAAAGCATAAATAAATACAAGTCTTCAAGCTCTTGGCGTGAAGTCAAGACCCCCCTCCCCTCTGTTTTCTTGAGCTTTTTTTTTTCCTTTTTCTCAGACAGTAATGTCTTGTCTTTAATGGCCTATTTTGGTCAAACATCAAAATGACCCATCCTTCTGTCTATGGAGGAAAACGTGGCCATTTGAAGGCATGGGGGAGGGCAGCCGTGAGGTGGGAAGCTGAGCACCTGCCCGCGGGAAGCAGCAGCTCTGGGGTTATCTTCTAACATTTACTTCTGCCTTTTGCGTTGGTCTTAGGATCAGATGAAAGTGGGAGAGAGTCGTGTTTGTGTAAAGGCAGTATTATATTGTATTGCTTGACAAGCAATACACGGGATTGGTCTCTGTCGTAAGGGGTCGCAGAGTGACGTGTGCTTGGAGGTTGGGGGCTGAAGGTGTAACGTAGCAAGTGGAGGAATTAAAAACTTGTGGATCTTTGCAGTGCAAATGATAAAGCAGCGCTACTCCTTATTCTGTATTTCTGCATGGTTTTGACCATGCCGAGCTTACACTGTGCAGCAGGGGGTTTCTCTCCGTTGGCTGAGGGATAACTGGATGTAATACGTGGTGTCAGCTCATTGACTTTTACACTGTTTCTAGCCCTGTAATGTAAAATTCAGGAGTTAGACCCCACGTAAAGCTGTGTTATCACTTTAAAAATCATCAAAATGGAAAGGAAGGAGAGGGCTTTAAATCTGTCACTGGGTTATATTTTCAAGTCCTTCTCTGATATTTAGAAATACTTTTCATTGGAAGCTGAGAATACCAAACCACGCAATTCCTGGAAGGGTAGCTTAAAGAAGAGTAGCCAGAGTAAAGAAAAAAGTAGTTGTGGAGACCTTTGCAACAAAATCACAGGCATTACCTGCAGCGCACTACATGAATACGCTGATTAAAGCTGGGAGGAGCCATTTCCATTTCCTTACATTTCCCTGGGAATGTGGCGTCTCATCCGAGCACAGGCTCCTGCAGCCAGATGGAGTTTGCTGTCGTTGTGGCACCTTCACGTAGGGAATATCAGGCTGCGCTTCCAGGGCAGGCTGCAAACCTGGGAGCTTTACTGGCAACACCAGTCACTCGATGAGAGACCAATAAATTAGAGCACTGGGACACGTATGGAAGTAAGAAAGCAATATATCAGTTTGCTGTATGCCGGCGCTCATCCAAACAAATTCTGTGGCCATCGTTTTGTTCTCAGCCGCCATCCTTGCAGTGCTGTTGTGCTGGCTTTGCTCCCCTCTCAATTCTTTTGTGATTTGTGAATGATTAAGATGGAGTCAGACAGAAAGCAGAGTTGGCACAGCCAGGCTGTTACCCTATTAGAAGGTCCAGATGTACCGAATCAGGGTTCCTTGTGGCTTCTGATGAGGAAGAAACAAAACAGGGCTCTAGTTAGGTTTAAAGGATTTGGTAGGCGCACATGTGTCATGGGTCTAACTGTCTTTGATGGGTACCAGATGGCAAACAGAAAGGGGAGGATGGAGCAGGGGGGAGGGCACAGCGAGGAGGCAGGGAGAGGCAGAAGGATGGAGAGGTCCTTTGTGAGCCTCTGTAGGGAAATGTCACATGTGAAAGGTGCTTATATACATGTGTATATAGATGCTTATATATAGATATGTATGTATATATGTATAAAAGCATTTTTCTATCCATTGGGTCATTTAGATACAAGCCTGTTGCTTACCATGCGCTTCTTTTCTTTGAAATGATTAATCATATTGTGAATGTATCTAGCAGCTCTACATGGGTTTGCAGCCCATCTTCGTTTCCAGAGAAAGGTGAGACTCTGCAATTTCAGCCTGGAGAGCTGGGAGGTTTGGCCAGGGGTGCTGGCCTAGCCTGGGTAACGTATCTCCCCTGTCTTCACTTGAGTTATATCCAGCATTGAATCTCAACCTCAGAAGAGAATAAGATGTCACATAGACCCAGAGAGCAGGGGTGCTGTAGTGCTAGTTGCCAGGTGCTGGCTTTAGAAGAAACAAACATTGGGTCAGTTCTTACTATTTCAAATTGTAATTGGTTTCTAATTCACTGAATCCTTGGACTGATGAAGTTTTCTCTTAAAAAAATTACATTTGTATATAATGAGTTGGGAAAAAGAAGACAGCCCAGTGATTTATTTGCACGCAGTGATTTAAACACTGTGATTTTTCTCAGTCACTCAGTCCTAACAAAGCCACACAAACTGAAAACAGGTGAAAGGATTATGTATGGCAAAAGTGCTGGAAGAGGAGATCTTTGTCGACATGTCACCGTTTTCCAATTTGCAACCTGTAGGATGCTGCATCTGTAACTGGGAACTTCTGTTGCTTAGATAATTTGGAAAATACTGAGATATTAGGATTAAAATTACAGGCTAAATGCCTCATTAGTGTAAACCAGCATAGTGGTTTGCCTTCCAGGGAAACTTACAGATTTATACCACCTTCAGGTCTGACACGGTGTGTTTTCCACTATTGTGTTATAATTCAGTACAGCTTGTACAATAATGTAGACTAACTGTTGGCAGGGAAACAGAGTAGATAAATCTTTTATGAGCGAGTCCAGTCTCCCTGGGCTGTGCTTAGCCCCCTGGGGAGCTTCACAGGAACCGGCAGTGGCTCTGGCCATGCTCTGGTGTCTGCCAAGGAGGAGGAGGAGGCAGGAACATCACGGCTGGTACATACGACTGGGTGTCTGAAGGTCTCCATCTATCCAGGTAGCGATTGCTCAACCTGGAGTTATCCCAATATATAGGACAAACACATCCCATGTATACCTCTTGCAGTGACAAACTGGGTGCTATCAAAGTCCAGAGCATTTTCCTTTTTCTGTTGTTTACAGTATCAGGGAAGGTGTTACATGCAGAGCTGGAAAAAAGGCTTTTCCAAAACCTTTTTGATTAAAACCAAAACAAAATATTTTTTATAAATGGAAATGTTTAGAAAAATGTGTCAATTTCAACATAATTTCCATGGAGAAACATTTTGGAAATAAAAATGTGTAGATCTAGAAAATGTCAGAATTTAACTAGGGAATTTTGAAGGGTAGTTTTATGTGTGCGCCTGTTTCTCTGATAGGTTTTTTTTTTGCATTTCATATTACATTGAGTTATCATATTATTGAGCTACCATAATTTGGTGTGATTTGATATTTAGCTAATGCATTTATTTACATTTATAAAATATGTGTATTTAGATAAACATGATTATTTTTGAATCATTAAGGGCAGCTGCTATTTAGTATAGTCTGAAAGCCCTGCTCTCCTACGTCAAAGCGTTTCATTACCAAGTAATAAAATTTGATATTTTTGATATGTCTGAAGTTGACCTGAAGCAATATTTGAATCATTGAGTAGTGGAGGTTGGAAGGGGGTGCTGGAGGTCCTTTGGTCCAACCCCCTCCTCAAAGAAGGCCAACCTCAAGGTTAGATCATGTTGCTCAGGCTGAGTTTTGAATAAATCCAAGGGTGCCAGTTCCTCAGCCTCCCAGTGTTGGATCACTGTTGTGGTGAAAATTGTATTCTGATATTGCCGTGTATCGTGCTGCAACCTGCTTGTCCTTTCGGTCTGCTCCTCTAGAGCCTGGCTGCATCTGCTTTACAACCTCCTGTTAGGAGGTTGAAGATGGCAAGAAGGTCCCCACTCAGCCTTCTCTTGAACAAACACGTCTCCCTCAGACTCTCCTCGTCCATCACGTGTTCCAGCCCCAAGGGTTGCAGCTGAACGCTGGAATATCCATCTACCATTGATTCGTCTAAATTGGGTGCCAGTGATAATGAAGATGCATTGGCACAAGCTTCAGCCTGGGTGGCTGCTCAGGTACACGTCAACGTGTGCCCTTGCTGGGCTTCCAGCTGTATTACCACGGGCTCTGCTACCTTCTGCTGCTGGAGCTGACTGATTAAAGCCACTTCAGCTATGTTAATTCACATTGTCATCATGTTTCCAGAGCGTAATACAGACACGGCCTTTGTGCCAGCGTGGGGGGACGCTTTCCGCGCACCACAAATCACAGATATTTTCATGTAGACAAAAAGATAAAATGTTTCAATTGGTAATAAACAACAGCTGTCATGGAAGAATTAAAAAATAATAGATTTGCTCAACTCATATGTTGCAGTGCTTTATGCAGATATTATTTAGAGAAAAAAGAAAACATTCCAAACAAAATTCTAAGAATTTTCATTTGATGACATTTGCTTAAACTGAAACCAAACCCTTGCACTGGAGAAGGACAGTAAGACATGTAACTAGCAGCAGCTATTCACACTATAAAACTGGCACTCTTACACACTTTGTAACATCTCCCAAGTTGTGGATTTGCACCGCTTTACCACCAGACTTGTGTTCAGCTCAGCGGCAGTCCCCCGCCAGCCCAGAAGCCGCCACAGTGGGCCCCCATTCTGGGTCTGTGCATGCTCAGGGTGCAGCCTGGTTGTCACTTGTGGCCTCGTATTTGGCATAGCCACTCCCTGCCCTGGCAATGTGTGCAGAGGCTGGCGCGGTGCCGTGATTTCACTCCGGATCATGCTGCGGAGCATGCAAAGAGGGGAAGAAACCCTCCTTCTGCAGGCTACCTGCGGTGTAGCTACACGTTCCCTGGGATGGATGGCTAACGTGCAGTCTTCCTATCTTTGTGCCAGCAGATGCAAGGATGTAAGCAGATCTAACATGGGCAGCTGAAACCAGGAAACAAAGGAGGCTGGTGTGCATGAGCCTTGGGAATACTTGGCTCATCCTGCCATCAGCAGGCTAAATATTTGTAATTTCTGTCATAAAAAATTCACCAGCTGCAGAAGTCAATAGAGGGGAAGTAGTAAACATGACATGACATTGCTTTTGTAGCATTGCTCAGAACAAGAAATCTCTTCTTTCAAACAAAAGCCAGACGTTGCTGCCTGGATGGACTTGAATACTTTCAGGATCTTGTCAGAAAAATGTCTGCCCCAGTTCAGTCATTTGGAAGAGGATCCCAGGTCTCTTTAGAGTAATGAGGCTTGAATGTAATCTCGAGCAGAGTGATTTAAAGTGCAAGGGATGTTTCTTTACCCTGCCTGTTTATAAGGCAATGCATTTTTAATATTGAATGATCCAAAAGTCAGTTCAGGAAGGATATACATTCAAAGGAAGGAAATAGGTCATAATTTCTCGCAAGGGACTCCATGAAACCTTCAGTCATCTTAAACTCCCCATCCAGTCCATTTCCCTGAATATTAGATGGAGCCAAAAAGGGGGCTTTTTTTTTTCCTCCTGTTGGTTTGGCACTGCAGCAGCAGCATATGCTGAACATCTCGGCTGGGGTCTTTGGGGCCAGAAAGGTAAAACTCTGCCCCACCGTGTAAACAGATGGGCTGGTTTATCTTTGCTTGTGGGAATAAGACACATGTCATTACTGTGCAGGAGGAGCAATAGCCACCCCGCTGTTACTGGAAACTTCTCTGGCTCCATTGGCTGAGGTCCCCAAGCTCTTATAGCTTCAATGAGAAATGAAATTATCTCTCTTATTTATATCCGGTAATAATTGCTTCTTCTAATTGCCCTAGTTTGTGGGTTTCTTCCCAGCAGGTTAGGCTGAAATTTCAATTTCAGTTTGATTTGCATAATCACTTGAGCCTCTTTCCCTCACTCCGTTCTTTCACTTGACACCACGGACTTACTTTGTCCTCCTCTGGGAACAAGATGCAGTCCTTTGGATGTATGTCATGGCAGGAGTGGGTTAAACTCAGTCTCCTGGTCAAGTCTATCTTTAGCATGACCTCTGAAGTTAGATCTAATTTGTCTAATGTGCATGGTGTTTGTTGGTAGCTAGTGATGGCCAGGCTGAAGTTGCATGTTACCAGACGTCATGTTGTGGGTGCGGTGGGGAGGTTAAGGGTGCATGTTGCTCTTCTTTCTGTATTTTCTGTTTCTTTTCTAAAATGATGATATTGCAGGCTTTGCTGCAGGTCCTGCTCAGGACGCAGCCACGCATGTGCCATGATGTCTGGCTCAGGCCGTAAGTCACAGGCTGTGCTTGACTCCATGGCCCAACTGCAGGGATTAAATCAACACAGAGGGAGGACTCAGCCCTTTTAAGAAACGCTTTGGCATTGCAGGTGGCAAGGTAACTTCTTCTGAAGTAGGTTTCCAGGACTGGAGAAGGAAAGGTCTTGGATCATGGCCATGGGGGCAGTCTCCCAGCTGCAGCCCCCCATGCTGTCCCTCCGACACAGGCTTCCCCAGGTTTGACAGTGAAATGAGAGCATCCCCATGGCTCCTTATCTGTCCATCCAGGATTAGCCCTTAATATGCCTGTCGCCATTTAATGGCACGCAAAAGGGGAACCGAGGCACGTCCCGCTGTCCTGACATCCATTGGTCTCCCCATTTGCTCCGTCCTTCTGCCAGGGGGTATCTTGGTACACCCGGCGTAGTTTGGTGCTCTAAGGACAGGCAAAGCGGGGTTTGGAGACAGAGGCTCAGGCTCACCCCTGGGCTCTGGAGACACGCCAAGTTACGGCATGTTACAGCCTCTCGTGACCTGCCTGTGGGCGCAGCTTGGGTTCCCTGACACTTACAAACTGAATTTGGGCCACAAGGCACGAAGCTGCCTTGAGGACAAAAGCCCTCCCTGCTTATAGATCACGCGTTGTCGTCTAACAGATTTCTTGGGGTAAAGAGCCTATTTTTCTCACTTCTGTCACAATCTTTCAAGGTGTGAAGAGCCTTTAGTCAAGCTGGAGGGAGAGAGAAAGGTTTCTGGTGAAGGGACTCAGTTGATCTGGGGTTTATTTTCAAACCACGTCACAAATTTTCTTTTTGACTGTGTTTCTCAGTTCACAGATTGTGATCTGCAAAAATTTTTGTAAGGAGCTATTATTTTTCCTAATTACAGCAAACGGGTGCCTATCATCAAAGCCATTTGAATTCCTGGGCGAGGGTTTTGTGAAGTTTGCTGGAGTCCATAAGAGCGAAGGGTGACGAGTGGTGTTTGCATTACCTGTTAACCTGGACGGCTTCAGAAGAGGCTGTTGTCCTCTGCAGCTACAGCATCTACCGCTAAGCAGAGGGGGAGGGATATTGCTAGTCTGTGAGTAACCACTGCCTGTTCTGTGCTGCGTATAACGTGCTTGGGGACAGGTGGGAATGGGGACGCGTGGTCAACAGTAACATTTTGTTACTAACTCGGCGTCTGAGCGTGCAAACATCCATTTTTTATGGATGAGGGTTTACTGCTGGTTGCTTTTTTGCAGTGCTTCCTCTAACCCCGTAGTTCTTAGATGTGGTTCTCTATTCTAGTATTAAGAAAGCAAAAGGACTCTTAGATTAAAAAATAAACTCTGCAGGGAAGAGGCAACATACGTATTTTGCCTTTCAATTTCTGGTATGTTTTATTTATGAAGAAAGATACCTGTATGTGTCTTAGCATATATAAAACATACGGAGCTCTTCTGCCAGGTGAATGTGACGGTGTTACCGACTTCCAAACACTGTAAGCATGTGGAAATCAAAATACCCAGGCAACCTTTTTGTTGCTGAGGCGACTTTTGGGCCTGTTTTTTATCTCTAAGCTGCGGCGCACACATCACATTTGGGTTGATACAATTGACTTTGTGTAGTCAGTCTGTCACTCTTGGTGGTGTGGGGAGATGGTACATGTCGACATCTGCTGCAGGTCTGTGCATTTAGTCCGTTGCTCCTCCCTTCAGGAAACGTGGACATGACTCCCCTGCTATTACTGCTCATTTTCTGGTCACCCTAACCAAGAGTAGAAATGAAATAAATGGTATTTAGTCAAAATCTGTGATGCTTCCAGGTGAATGCAGGGTGTATCCTGTGTGTAGGGGCAGATCAGGTCCCCTGCTCTGTACGGGCAGGTTTCCTGCCAAGGACACGCTGGACTCCCAGGATGGGGCAGATGGAGCTGGGAGACAGCCAGTGTGCTGCCCTGCAGCACCCGGACCAGTTCACCTTGTCTAAAGTGTCTTTGAAAGACTAAATAAAAAAAATAACCAACCATACATAAAAAACTTATACATTCAGATAAATGCTTATTTCTTCCTGTCTACTGTGAGTCCCTCCGCTCAGCCTTAGGACCTTTCAGCACTGGTAAGAACGCATCAGCAAGCAGCAATATGCATCTGGGAGCAATGGGAGACTGACTGCAATATGCCAGGAAAAAACTGCTCCGTAGTTCCAGATGTACCACCAACAAATGTCGTTTTGCGTAGAGCTTTAAAGTTCTGCTAATAGCCCAAACGCAAAGATCTCGGCTTTTAGCCTCTGCTCTGCCGCACGCTGAAGACTAGCTTGTTAGGGATTGAGCCCTATAATTTAAGTAAGAGGAACTCATACGCTGAAACCTAAGCCTGTACATTAAATGCTTTGCTAAGTCCAGGAATTTGTCTGTGATCTTTTGACTTTAGGCTTGAGCTCCAATGTACCTGTCAGTAAAAAGCACTCAGCCTAGGTGTTTCTTAAAAAATCCTGCTGTGCAGCAATGTGCTTTGCTTGTTGAGGTTTCCCGGCAGGTCTCTAGGCTGATGTTCAGCCTCTGCAGTGCTTGGTTGCTCAGGATGACCTTTTTCAGGTGGAGGTGTTTTTGGCCAGGCTGTGTTTGATCTGGAATCTCACAAGTGAGCAGCAAGGTGATGTTGCTGTCTGCCTGGTGGACTTTTAAAGGTAGGGAACCGGGCAAGCTCTGATGAAAACAACCTTGGTGCCCCTCCTGCCCCAAACCCATGGGGGGACAGCTGTTGTTGCAGGAACCCTGGAAAGCCCCTCCTGGCAAGGTCATGGTGCTGGCTGAGCTTGGATGAAGAGAGAGGGACACATCTGATAACTCTCCTTAATCTCCACTGCTCTTCCAAACTTAGTTGGAGAGAAGAGAGAGTATCCTGTGCTCCTGCCTGTGCTGTGGCCCTTACTGATGCAATGGTGGATGTATTTAAGGAGGGAAACTAACTGACCTCTTTGGTCAGCTTGGGCGCTGCAAGTGATCTTTAAAACCTGTTAATGACTGAGCAGGAAGGAATCTATGCTGTCACTAGCTGATGCATGTGCTGCCATAACCCCCCATAGAAAGAAAGATGAAATCCCTGTCCAGGGTATTCAGGAGCATGATAAATCTCAGTTTTACATGCCCAAATCTTTGCCAGTATTAAATTTGACAGAGCTTTTGCACCACTGGCAGTAATTAGAGCTCTGATGAATGTTTGCCAGTGGCATGGGCAGCTGACCATGACCATGGCACTTTGGGTATGGTAAGGAATATGGTAAGAGAACAAATAAATTAAAAAAAAAAAAATAATCTGTTAAGCTCCAAGAATTGACTTGTAGCCAAGCTGGTCCTGCTTTGGAGTCTAGTGGTATTTTGTCTTAAATGACAACTGGATGTGGGCGACCTTGTTTGCTTAAACATCAAATGCGATTCTCTCCTGCACAAAGGGAACAAATTTTTTTTCAAAAACAGTCTTGGTGCTCACAGGGAAGGCCAGGATGTGTCTGGCACTGCCCCATAGGAGGAAAGGGGACAGTCTCGCTCGCGTGGATGGGGAGAAAAGGCAGCACACTGGGTATATGAATGTGTGGGATCCTTCTTAGTTAGGAAACCAAATGGTGGTGAGTTTAAGGTACCATTCTGAACAACTGAAAAGATTAAAACTCTCCTTGGGAAAAAAATACAGCTCTGTGTCCCATCTTCCTCCCCTCTTCCCAGCATCTGCATCTCCACGTCCTTTTCTTGTGATGAGCAGGAGCCCCGGGTGGCTTCTGTAAGCTTCATGAGCAACACTAGCCCGTGCTCTCTGACTTGGTGGCAAACCTACTCTAACAGCTGCACTGGTGTCCCTTGATGTTGCTAGTGTAATAACAAGGAATTAAATACAGTCGTGTTCATTTCAAATTCTATTTGAAATACAAATAGGTAAACCCTTGTTCATCAAATGCAAAAGAGCCAGTGGAGAAAGGAAGTTCAGTGAACATTTTTTGTTTTAAATCTTCTGAGAAATACTACAAAGGGCACAGATTAAAACAAGGTGAAGTAACAAGAGCAGGGTTCTCGCTGCCTTTTGATTCAGAAGCACACAGACACGTTTAATGCTGGGCTTGTTCCTGCGATGGGAACTGGTGCATCTTGAGCTTCTCGGGCAAATGAAGGGAGAGGTGCTTCTGAATTTGCCCGACTCTGCTGGTCACCTATCGAGTCACTCAGGAAACTTGATTTAATATTTCTGGCCTTCTGAAGCACAGTAAAATAATATCTGCTGGGATATTGTGGGTGCACGTCTGCCATGTGGACTCCCAGGGAGAGGAAGGGCTGCTGTGCTCTTTGGAATAGACTTCTGATATCTCTAAAGCATAGGTCCACGCTTGGTTGGCACCTGTAATTATTGATATTATTATTGTTTTGTTTGTCTAACAGCTGACCCCAAACCTATTAGTGCAAAGTGAAAGCATCCTATTGACTTTGTTGGACTTCAGGGCAGACCCCGTGTCCTCACCTCTATCAGCTGGTGCTTATGGGTGCAAATGTCCTTGGCCATGAAACCTGCCAGGGCCACACAGTGCTGCCTGTACCAGCAAGCTCTGCTCTCTTTGGAGGCTGGGCAGTGATCTCCTGTGATGCTGGGGAATGGAAGAGGGTTGATTTGTGTGATGGGGTGATGAGGAGCACTGGGCAGCAGTTGGAGCGTGGTGGCGCAGCGGTGGCTCTTGGTGGCTGTCACGGGATGGGTTGGGTGAGGGTGACAATTTTCAGCCACAGGAATTGCTACAGAGAGAAGGGGACAGGAGAGGGTTATAATTTAGTACAAATTCGCTATAAACAGGGTTACACCTGAATCTGGGGAAAGTTTTGGAAATATTTGGTATGCACTTTGCTTTGCAGACTGGCACGTAGGTAGTGGTTTTATTCCCGAGGAGACTGTTCCCTGCGTGCAATGTGCCACCGTGCGGATTCCACTTTAGCAGTCAGCAAAATTGTGTTCCCATCAGAGGAGCTGCCGCCTCCTGTTTTGTTAAGGGGGGAAAAAAAAAAGTTTGCCTGGGAGAGAAAACTACATATTTGTCTGAGGTGAATGTGTTTATTGTCAGTGGAGGCAGGGAAGGGTTAAGATGTGCTGGCTTTGAAGCAGCCCTCCTGTTCATGTGTTTTGCAGCAATCCTTGCAAAATCAGCCACAACTGTGCTCAGACATGCAAGCATATAGAGCTCAGTGTCTTGCAGAGTGCAAACCACATTATCATCATTCAGCAAATAGTTGATAACCACGACAGAGTCACAGTATCTCATGTTTCTTCAAAGTTATGTGCAACAGTAGCTGGGGGAACCAGTGGGTTTCTTTTTTGTTTGGCATCCAGGCGCTCTGGTAGTGGTATTGCTGCAGTGTGTGGTGCAGAGCTGATCCCGAAGTGTGGCTCTGAGATATTGCTTGATGATGTAGAGGGAGACTCTAAAGGGTGATTTAGTAAAACAGCAAAACCTTGTGAGAGTTACTGATAAGTTTGGGATTTGGCTTTGATTGAGCGGTGCGTAAGAATAAAGCTGTCAGAGTAAAGCCTCAAGGCTGGTGTTTTTGAAAGTATCTCTTTGTTTTGGGCTGTCCAGTTTAAGCACTGGTGGTTGAACTCAAGTCTCACAGAGTCGGTGCTCAAAATTTTCCAAGAATTGCGGCTTTTTAAAGGCGATTCAAATTGAGCTCCCCTCCTCCCACCACGATTTTGGAAAACCATGACAGAGGCTACACAATTAAAATGTAATTTAGTTTTCCTCATCTGAGATCTGGTCCTGTTTGTTCATGTTGTTGGTGTTATTCCCAGAAATAGTCTCATGGCATTCCCTGACACTAAATTCACTCTGAGACCAAGTTCTTCGAAAGCCTGGGCATCTGCAGGAAGAAGCCAGCAGCTCCTAGTTAGGTTTCTGAACATGATCCTTCTGCTCTAGCTTTTGCTGGACTCACAGATTTTTGCTGGAGTGGTTGTTAGAGAAAAGGCTGTTTGGGTTGCAGCGTGTGGGAAAATGAATTTGTGCGTTCAGTGAACATTTGAAAACCAGATGTCAGGGCAATGGATGTGCTGATTATTGGAATTAGGGAAGAAAACGTGCAACCTCCAAATCCATCTGACTGATTTCCTGGCTCTTTTACCCCAGCAAGTATCCTGCATCCTAGACCTATAGCAGTAAATAAAATTACTAATTTTAAAATTCGATGCGTTTCTGACAATTGACCCTAACCTGTCTGCTTTGGCCTTTCAGGTACATTCAGATATTCCATCAAAATTATGATTTCATGTGGTGATCAGGGGCAAGTGCATATTTGGTTCTGTAAGACTATTAGCCAGCCTAAACAAAGCAGACCATAGCAGCGTAGTTTTAAGAAGCTGCTGACAATATTTTAAGCCCAAGTTAACTGAAAGTGCTTTATACGATCTGTCAGTCAATCCAAAGAGAGTCTCATGATGGATAGACCATGTGTTGGCTTGTCTGACACTTCTCAAAGATACTGACAGTGACATGTATCAAACAGGACTGTCTTTCAGCTGCTCTGTCTTCAGCTTCCTATTGCCAGTTCGTTTAACTTAAATTATAATGTATTGTGTGATGGGCCCAATTTGGAGTATCGGGTTCAAAATGCTGATTATGTTTGCATTCAGGCACTGATTACTGAACATGGGGTGACTGGATCCGTTGTGCTAACGGCTCTAAATCTGTTCCCACATCTTGAATTTTGATAAAATAGGGATCTAAATGCAGGCCTGATTTAGCTTTCCCATGGTGATCTTAATAAGCATCATGTCAATAGAAGAAATCAGTCTCATTTAAAACAAAGTCAGCCTGCTGGAGAGTTTTAACTTAGAGATGGCAAAATTATTGTCGCCCCATCACACTGCTCTCAGGATTTACCCTGCATGTGGTACGGGTTGATTTTGGAAATGATCGTGCTCTAATTACAGTCCAGAGAGAACTGGAATTGGTTTGGTGCAATTAGAATAGACCCCTAAATTAGCATTTAACAGTGATATCCAGGAGTGGGTCAGAGGATTTTTCATGCTAGTCATCCCTTATTTCTAGGACCAATATACTTAGAAGTCTGTTGTTTTGGGGGATACCATAGCTTCGCTTCACTCAGGGGTCTACCTAACACAGGCTTCAGGCAATTGTGTGGTGCTGGAAAGGGGGAAGATTCCTTCCAGCCCCTCGCATTTGATTATGTATTTTGAACATTGAAGGATGGGCTTGGTGAGCTCTATACGCGAACTTGAGGTCTGCTACCCTTTACCCCTGACTTGGGTAGATAGTTGAGTTCACAGGCTGACTAAATTATGGTTTAAGTTCAGATAATTCTCACTGTATAATGCCAAAGCCCTGTGGGTTTTTCAGTGATATTTTTTGGTAGCTGAGTGATGTTGGAGAGCCGTCAGAATGATGTTTAACAGCTCCTTGGAAGCCAGAGCTGGACTTTCAAGGTGTATACATGCTGTGTGCTGCTGGTACGTAGGTAAGGAGAAAATACCTGATCTTCAGTGACAATGAATGTCACACCGTGTCCTCTGATTCGCCTAAACATCCAATATTGCAATTAGATGGAGCAGCGTACACACAGATGACAAAACAATTAAACAGCAGTGAAACATAAAGGGAAAAAAATAACAAGTAACCAAATTCATTTGACACAGAGATCAAAACATATCGACGGTGTCTCGCAACTCTGATAATTCCATTGAGCTGTGCAGAGCTTAACGTTGATGCTCACATGCAACCTCTGATTAACATTAAGTGGGGCTGTCATTTTGACATAGCTGGAAAAACCAATATTGAAAAATCTATTAAATGTATCAGACTCGAACAGGGAGCACAAATCTTATTATATTATTTCAGCTGTAATTAGGTGGGAGATAAAATCATAAACAGGGAAGTTTAGTGAATTTTCTTCTGAAGGCGCAGAAGCACCTGGGTTTTCCTTGTCTTGCGGAGAGGCTGGAGGGGTGCCAGGGACTCACTACTGCCCAGGATGTGCAGGGCAGAAGGGTGACTTTTGTAATATGCACGGAACAGGTTTATAAGTTCAACGATATTAGCTGCAGTCCTCCTTGAGATAATGACAGTTGTAATGAATGTCCTTGCATTTAACTGGAAATAGTAGTTCAGTCGTTTTACAACCCGGAGCCTGCCTAAATTGGTTCTTTGAATAGATAAACATCGCTATTTAGAAGGTTTGCTTTAGGATGTTACGCATTCTGTTCCTATTAATAATGGAGGTCATGCCATTAAAAACTTTCACATGCTAAAAGTGCGATTTTAAAAATAATTCTCTTGGGGAAACAAAAATAAAGACAACTTTTCCATTTTCAAGAATATTGAGGTTTCAAAGCCAGGCCCTCCAGAGCGAGGAGGGGGAAGTTGAGGCTTCCTCTTCAACTCGAGCTGCGTGCACACAGGACACAAGCTTAGTTTTATTATGTGGCCTCATCCTGTTGTTTCCACGCCAAGTTTGTGACTTGCTCCAAGGAACTCAGTGCTGCAGCCTGAGCCAACAGCCAAATGGGCAGTTCTGGTGATTTTGAATACATCTGCTTGTATTTTGTAGGCTGGGGACCAGAAACTCATTCTTTTGATCCTGGTTATTTAAGGTGGGATTTTTCTTACCTAACTTCAGCTATTGAAAGGCTGATGTCCCTATGTAGCTAAGGACTTGCGGAGGGTGATTTCTCCCATCTGATGATGAGGGGGAGCCGAACCCTTTCCAAAGACCCCTCTCTCTGTTGGCAATGGAAGCCTGTGTACACGGCTAAACTTAGGTGAGATGAATTCCACCAGTACTGTGTAGCCCCTGTCCTGATTTCATTTCATTCTGCTGGTTGTCATATTTTAATGACTCACCATCACTGCACTGCTGTGTACGGGACAGCTTTCTTTCATAAGCATTTTACAAGTACAAACCCAGGGAAGAAAGCATTAAGTGAGCTTCCCAAGTTTACACAGGGAGTTTGCGACAGGCAGAGAGCATGTCTTTCCTGAACGGCAACGTAATGCCGTGACTAAGAAAATATTTCTCATCTCTTCTATCAAAGCCTGTTCTTTCTCCTCATGTGTCGTCACCGCTTTGTGGTGAACGAGTGATGAGCGCCAGGGTGCTCCTAGCACACAACACAGCATCTCCAGTCAGGAGCTCTTCAGTTTTTGCTGCGATTCAAGGAGCTATCGAGCTCCCTGGAAGCCAACGGGCGTGTTGCCATTAGCTTCAGCAAAGCCAGGATTTTATCTTTGTCATACAGCCCTGCCTCATTCTCTGTCCAATGTTTGAACTAACCGAGACATAAATTTAGTTCTGATGCTGGTTGGTAAAAGTGAAAAATGAATTTCTGCCAAACCGGGATATATTTTCAACTATATTTAATAGGGTCTGTATCCCATCCTAAGAGGTCAGGACCTCTTTCTAACAAAGTTTATGATAATAGATTTAACTTCTATTAGTGTATTTGCCTAAGTATTTGCAGGGAAAGGAACAGAGGCGCTTTAAGAAATAGAAATTATTTATGTCAGGTATAGAATGCTTTGCTGTTTCTCATGTACTTTACTGTTGGAGGAATGAACAAATAGTCTGTGAATAAATAAGGGAATATTTATATTCTTCCTTGCTCTCAACTGCCCGGCGTCTTTCCTTCTGGAATGGCAGAGAGTGCTGAATAATTCATACAAGCAGTCATTAATCCTTCCTTCTCCTTCTCCCTTGCTCAGGGGGACACCTAGTTCAGCTACGATAAAACTTGTGGCCATTGAGTGTATATTGGAGCTGCCCAAGTTAAAGTCAAGGAGCTTGCCTGCAGTCTGAAATGTCACTAATGAGAGCAGGCTTGTTAGTATGCAAAGTACCGTCAGCACCCCTGCGTTTCGATAGGGGCCTGTGCAGCTAAGAGGCAGAGAGCTTGTCTGGGGGCTTTATACTGGGGGACTAGTATTGGGAGGTTTTCATGCCTCGCCTCTTCACCGTTAAAGAGGATAGAGATGAGAGTTTAAAAGGAGGACAAGAAACAAGAAAAAGGGGACACTGATTTCTCTGGCATACAAATCTGTTAGCAATCTGTGCAAACAGAATCTCATTCTGGTGCTGGATAAATACTTGTGGGCTAAACAGCGTATGTAATAAGAAATCATGAAGTGTATTCCCAGATGGACAAAGGTTGGTTGAACTCCACCTTCTTTTGTGGTGTCAGGAAATTGTAGAGCAGGAAGAGTTGTGTGGATAATTAGATGCTTTTGGAACGTGGCTTTATTTCAGAGTAGCTCTGTTTGTCTGACCTGGTAGCATAGGAGCAGCCGCCGCCTCTCGCTCTGCCAAACTCAGAGTCACTGGGTGGACGTCTCGAGGTGGTGGTGACACATCTGATGGTGGCTTGCCTCTCTGGCTCTGCTTATCAGTCTGTTCTCTGCAGATGTTGTTAGTGTGACTCCATGTAAGGTGTGCACACTATAAGCATTTTACAAACTGAAGTGCAGGACTGAGCAAAAAAGTGCAGCATGGGAGGCAGTCCTGAGCTGATGGCATTATGAATAATGCATGTCCGACTTCTGAATATGTGAATATAATCTTACTTGCCGAAATGCACCAACAGAAATGTAAAGACAAGTGATCATTAATTTTATTGCACTTTTTTTTTTCCTTTTATGGAAGCTTGGAAGCGCTGTAAATTTGGATTTGAAACATCAGTGACTTGAGTTCAAAATGTAGGCTTGACTCTCAAAAAGATTTATGCGTGCACTTAATGATTCTCTTGAAAGAGTTCCCAACTGGAGCCTTCCTGTCAGAAAGACTTTGTGTAAGAGGACTGCGGTTAGATTTGAAGCATGTGTTAGGGTACATGTTAAGTACATGTATGAGGGCTCCTAACACCCGTCCATGTAGAATGAAGAACTGCACTGATTGTTAAGGAGAAACGTCTCTGGCTGTATGAATTGCACCATGGAGACTGCTGGACATGCAGCAAGACCCTTGTCTTTTCTGGTTTCCAGATTAACTAAACCTAGCTACTAGGATTGGCCAGTGTCATAAAAATCCACTAAAAAAAGCCATCACATTGGAAAGAGTTATTGAGTAACTTTGCAAGAGCCATTGCAGAAGTCTGCAGAGCTTAGAGCAGGGCGGCCGAGAGCACCAGCTCAGCTGTGAGGTGCATCAGCAGGACATGCAAAACACTGTAAAGCCTGATGGGGATCCTACATACCATCACAAATTTTCCTAAGCCTACTCATTTTGTAAACAATGAATTTATTTATTGCTTTCAAATATTACTCGGCTCAGAAGAACTATAATGCTTTAAATAATGAACCATGCCCACTCGGATGGAAAGCAGAGACGTGCTGTTTCAAGGCCTGTTCAGCTGGGAGAGCTGCTTGGAAGGATGGAGTTGTTGCAGGGAGGGTGAGGAATAGCTCAGGGAGAGAAAAAAGAAGTCTGAGCCCATAAATGGGAAATGTTGGTGTTCATGTGCTCAGGATTAACAGCAGGGCATATTGCTTGTAACTGCAGTCAGGGATGATGTTTCCTGCTACTTCATGTATTTGTTCTTTTGGAGGGTAGATGAAATAGTGAGTGTTTAGTTAGACTCCAACCCACTCTTCCAAAAGTCAGTTATTACTCCACAACTGATAGAAGTGCTGAAGAACAGCTATACCTCCTGCTACAGAAAGGAAGCAAGGAGATGTATCAACAAGCAAACAGAAATGACCCTGGAGATTTGCTTAGGATATCAGACAAAAGTTAAGCTGTTAATTTTAGACCCTTCGAGGTACAAACTGTGCCCTCCTCCCAGCAGCTTAGAGTCCACCAACACTTTTCAGGCTTCTTCCAAAGGACGATGTCTCTGAACTTACTGTCAGAGGGGACTGCATGAGGAGATTGCGTAGGTACTAGCTAGAAGAACGAGTTTATTGCTCCAGACTGCTAAAGGCTCCATGAACATGTGTTTTGCAAGAGAAAATGCCTGGATCATGAAGGCTCTTGTGGGATTCTGTTGCGTGGGGCTGTGGTGGTTTGATTTCTTTCTTTGAAAGCACTGAGACCCTGGGCGCTGGCGCTGTGCAGGAGACGAGTCTCTGTAGCCATGTGCTTTGCTCATGCTTGTGTCTGGCTCTGAAGCCAGGGCGTTTCCAATGAAATTCCCACGCCTCTGTGCTCCACGCAAAGAACATTTGCTGCGGACTCCCACTCCGTCCTTCGGGTAGAGAATTGTTCAGTCATCGCGATGACACAAACCACACAGGCACCGTGCTTACTCAGACTCACAGCAGCCTTTTTATTTATATAGCCGCTGCCTCCTCCAAAGAGTCTAAAAATAAAAAGCTTGCTCTGAGTAAGCAGATCGCCCGCCTTCCCTGTGAGATTGCTGTGATGTAACGTCTTTTTTTTTTTCTCCTGCGGGGAGCAGGGGATTCAGCCAGAGAAATGACTTGCTGTGGAGCAAGGCGTCTTGGGGAGGAGTGTAGCTGAGCTGATTGCTGGCTGCAGTGGAGCTGACAGTGCCGACAAGCTTGCGGCTTGTGGCGAGGCCCCGTGGCACAGGGAAAGTTCACACTCACTGATTGCGATGGGTAGCAGCTCACATCTCACCCCAAAGCTGACAGAGAAAAGAACATTCCAATGGAAAGCGATGTCAGTAAGAGAGAAGCAGCGCGGAGGCTCAGAGCAAGGCAGCCTGACAAGTGCTAAAAGGGCCTGCAATCTGCATAGTGTCATAATTAAAGTGGCTGCCATTAACTGGCGATGCAAATTAGGAAGTAATACTAGACACATCAAGCCTCTCGCTCCAGTGCCCTCAAATGCTTAGGAAAACCAGGTGGTTTATAGGAGCCCCTAACCATGTTGTGCTTTGCACTGCAGAAGTCAGACCTGAATTGGCTGAGTTACATCGAGGTCTGGGGAGCTGCTGTGTCAGAGCTTCTGTGCTGCAGAACCATGGACCGAAAGGATTTTCCTCTGGCTGGCTGGTGGAATTCACCAGCCAAACCACCCCCAACATCCCCCAGGCAAAAAAACAGTGAAGGAAGCTGAAGCATAGAGAAACCAAAGTGCATGTCCAGGGCAACAGAGGCAAAATTAATGCAACAGGTACTGGGTACCTGCCTAGCTCTGTGTCCATGTGGTCACAAAGTTTAGCAAGTCAGCTTTGGTTTGTATAATTAATAAGAGAAGTTCCTCCCAGGGAAATTCAATGGGAAGAGAGGTCTTGTTAGCTCCGTCTTGAAGCTTTTCAGAAATTCAGGGGCTTTGGGTGATGTTTTATAGATTGCCTCTTCATTTTCTTGAAGACCTTGATGCATTGTCTCTGCAGTCAGACAGTACAGACTCTCCAAGGGTGTTCTGCTTGGGCAGAGTCAGAGACATGAGTCCTCACCTTGCAACTCTAGTTTCCCAGAGATCACAACATCATTTTTCTTGGCAGTTCATTTACTAGATCCTTCTCTCCCCAAATAGCCCCAAAATAGGAAAAAGAAATGCAAGACTAGTCCAGCGGGTGACATTTGTTCCAGCTTCTTTCTCTGAACCTGGTGAGTACTGAGCTGTGCAGTTCAGACACCAGCATAAGTGTCTGCCACTATAAACTGAAGCAGAAGATTCCTCCTGACCGCAGCAAGTCATCAGATGATTTGGAGTGCTGATGAGTTTATTATCTTGTGATGTTCAGCCTGGTTCTTGCAGCTAGAAGTACCATTCTTTGTCATTCACTGAAAATAGTGGTTGTCAAACTGTTTGCCCTGGTAGGACCCTGTGGCAAGAAGTTCCACAAGGTAATGTACTTACACCGAAAATTGTATTACCTTTGTGATTCCACTGGCTCCTCTTCGCTCTCACAGAGAAAGGAGGTCTTTTGGGGTCATTTTCTGATGCTTTTAGCAACTGAAGAGATATAATTGATAAGGAAACACCCAGGCTGTGAGGCAGCAGACCTGCCAGGGCATAAGTGGAGATGGCAGTGCAGTTGTGAAAGCACAAAATCTGTAGGCGATGGAAAGTGATGAGTATAAGAGAGTTGCAGGACAACCTGAGTCTGATTCAGTTGGGGAAGTGCTGCATTTCTAGGAAATTACTCACTCTCTGCTAGCAAATGGGGAATCTAGACTGGAAATGAAAGCGGACCACTGTGCACTGAGGTGAGCAGCTGGGATGGATCCCATCTCTTCCCATTTTCTGCCCAGTTAGAGCAGACAGGGCTTGTCCACAGCTGAGAGCTGCTGTCAGACAGGAAAAGTGTGGATTCGCTTGTACCTGGCGCCACATTGTCAGCTCCCTTTACAGCCCTCTACAGCCAGGCCTGCTGCTGGCTCTGGAAGAAGCCTGGAAAATCAAGGCATTAAATGGTCCTCTGTGGAACGGATCTATGTATCAGAAGATCGGTAAAGAAAATGGATTATTATAGACTTTCTAATAGTACAGAAATCTTTGTAGTTGGCCGTGACCTAAGTAGACCTTTGTGTAATGATGAGAACAGACATTAGTATATACCAGATATTGGATTTTACAATCAATTTTATTAATTTTAAATGATTATAAAATAATGGGAGATACATTTAAGGAGTCTCTTCTTAATTCACTGTAATTATAATATGCTTAATTATTGTAAATTTGATGGGGCAATAAAGGTATTAAAATAAATAGAACAGTAGAGGTGATCATTAAAATTGCATCTGACCGCTATGTATTGAAACTTGCTGGAGTGAATGCAGTAAAATTGGCTGCAACGTGGTAGCAGTGGGAGCTATTAATTCCCAGTTCCCAGGTCTTGGCAAGCATGATGCAAATAGAGTCAAACTTGACTATCTATCTCGCACAAAAGACTGGAGAGGACTTTGTTGAAAGAACAGTAGCCTGTGAATCGGTGATAATTCAGTTGTGCAGCTGCTGCAAACACGGGGCTTCAGACACTGAAATTTTGCGCACATGCACTTCATAGCAGTTTGTAAAGAAAGATACTCTTGTAGGCGTGTTCCACTCTGCTTTGGTGCGTACATTTGATTTGGAGCATGATTTAGACATTTGGATGCTTATTCAGACCCTGAGCAGTTGAACTGGAAGTCTTTCAAGAACTGATGTTTGAAGACTATTTTAGATCCTTGTTGCCAGACCCAGAGAAGGTTTTGCAATCTGGAAACAAGTAATGATTTAAGGCCAAATTTACAATTATGTTGTTGTTCTCCTGTGGGTGGGGAAGAAGTCTGGTTTGCTTCTGTGTTTTGAAAATTGTCTTGGTGGGTTGTTCCCCCCTCCCCATATATCCTTACATGCTCTGAGCACGCAGTGTGGAGGTGGGAGGACCATGAAGCTCTGGACTGAGTTAAATGTACTGCTGATGTTGCTGCTGGACTCTTTGTCTCTTCTGGGCACTGGCTTATGCTTCTCTGAATGCCCTTAGGAAATGCTGAAGCAAGTTTGTGTACGTTAGTGCTCTGAAAATGTGGATTTTGGTTTTTTGAAGTGGACAGTGGTCCCCAAAAAAATCATTGGGCAATTTTTTTAAAGCCGGTTTGCATATTCCTGAAAAATCAAACTGCATGGGTTGGAAAGGAGGATATTACAATGTTTGTAAAGAATCTTGTGTATTACAGACAGTTTGTTTCCACCGAGATACACAAAATAGCAAACACTTCTTTTCTGGGGTGTTTTTTTTTCTTGCTACTGAGAATGAAGTGCTTGCATTTTCTGCCCAGCAGCAGGGCAGTGACTTCTCAGAGGGGACATCTGCATCATTCATCCCACCGCAGCAGGGTGGTTGAGGTTTCCTTCCTTAGTGCTGTCGGGTTCTTCTGTCCGGGCATGGGCTGCCAGAAGCCAGCATCAACCTTGGGATATATCTATGACCTCAGCAATTGCTTAAAAGACCCTTCATTTTTGGCTGCTCCCAGTGCCGAAGGCTGTGCTGAGCATGGAGGCGTGGGAAACGTGGCTGTCGACCAATGGCCCTCTCCAGTGGGTGCAGTGTCCTCTGCCAACCTATGTCCTTTGAAGTGCAGTAGGCAAACTGGTTGCATCCAGGGAAGCATGCAGAATTGCTGCTCCCTGCCTTACCGAGGCTCTGTTTCACGAACATGTCATCCTCTGCAGAGCATTCATTTTTATATAGGTGAGCAGTTCTTCACGTGAGTCTGGCCACAGGATAGGAGCTGGCACTTAGCTTCCTCCTTTGCTGTGAATGTAGTTGTGGAGGAATGGTAATTTCCACATTAAATGTGAAGGAGGCGTTTTATCCTATCGCAACGGCACACTGTTTTGCATTGATTTGGTGAGAGGGCATTCGCACTTTCTGGGAGTGAGGAATGGGTCTCAATAGGATATTCCTGTCTCTGAATGCAAAATTCCTATTTCTGCCTGCTATAGCCTGTATATTCAGACTCATTTTTGCATGGCACTTAAATGGACCTAAATATTTCACCAGCTAGCAAGATAACACTACAGCTTGTTTGGTATTTTGTAATCAGTTATTAGGACAGGGCTTTGCTGAAATAAAATATGAGGGCAAAGGAAAGTAACATGCCTGTGGCATTAGAATGCTGTTAGCAAGCTTGAGGCATATCAGAGAGATTGGTCCTGAGAGTAACATTTGCTGCCTTTCTGCTTTTGAACTTTTTTTTTCATTTGCCTGTTTCTGAGGTCTGGGATTTATCCTGAATTTAAGAACTGACGGGTTTTGATCATTTGAATAGGTATCACTGTTCAGCGGGGAATACATGTGCCAGCTGAGATGTCTCTTAAAGCCAATTTGTACTACCAGTTATATGAGATGATTTCTGGAGACTATAATGTATTTCAGCTTCAGATTCTCCACCTGTATTACGGCGATCATTTCCTGGTCCTCCCCACCTGAATTGCATTACTCTCCCTTCCCAGCCCCCCCCCCAGTGCCCCAGACACTTGAGCATGTTCTTTAGTGTGAATACATATTGAACCACAGAAAAATGACATTGTAAGATTAAGAATCTGACTTTGATTTACTAAGGCAGAGTACTCTTAGAGCTGCAGACATTTCTTAATCCAAACCTCATCTTTTTGTGCTGAGGACGTGCAGTTTGCCTTCAGGTAAGCAGAACCACCCCTGCTATTGAATCTTCACCATTTAAGCATATAGCAACTCCTCGAGCTTCTCTGTAAATAACTGATGGCCCAATTCTGATGCCTTCAGTGTGTTGAAGAGCAGAAGAATTGAGCTCATAGTTAGTAACTCTTGTGCACAAATCAGAATTATTTATAGGTCATGCGTATAAAGAAGACTTTTCCACTGTAGTACTGCTTATTCATGAGGCTGCCTCTGATGATTACATTTATGCACTTTGGTAGGATGGCTGTGACCTGTAAACCTGGGAAGAGATGACCAAGATTTGGGATTCAAGCTACTGGTATCCTGAGTTTCACAAACTAGACATTCATCTGCCTGAAACTTGGTTGTTTCCTGTTTTGCTTCTAGAAGGGTCTTTTTTTGTCCCCAGAAATTTTAGTTGAAAGTTGGGAAGGGGATGGTTTCAGGCATGCAGCCTGAAAGATAGAGAATGATACACTGATCCTGGAGAAGTTGGTGGGAGTGGAGGCAAATATTGCTGGCTGGCCAGAGAACTTGCCTGCCTCCTTTGTTAGAGAAGGCATTTGCCAAATTTTACCTCCCAGTTATTATCTTTCTAGGGAGATGTGCTCTTAGCTGCTCCACAGAAAGATATAATGGCAGTCACTGTGGTCTCCACAGCCTGCATAGACGGACCCAACTTATCTGTAAACTGTGGAGCTGCGCAGCCCACATTGCCAGCCTGGCCAGACAGCCTTGGTGGGAACTCAGTTAGTCCCTGCTCATCTGCAGCTGCACTTCTTGGTGGTGGAGCGTGCTAGTCTGGGTTTGTCTGTTTGAACTGCAAGTGCGATGTCTATTAGAAGGTACATAAAGAAATCAATCTGCAGTCTTGCAGATAACACACAGGATGCATGACATATTCAGACATATTTGACTGATCCTTGTGGACCCCGTTTTACCCCATTTCCCATGCATCTGTCCATAAAGAAGAACCATGAAGGGAAAGGAATGGTAGGAATGAAACATTTGAAGAATGCCTTCAAAGATCCCATTAAACCATCCTGCTGGAAACTGTAGCCTGGCGCGATAGGTCTGTTTCAGATTTTCCATATATTTGAAGTCTTATGTTGAAGAATGAAGCCTCTGTTTTAAAGAAATGAGTCCCTAAGTGGAAAAAGAAAGAGCCCCAGCTGTTAGTAAGGCACTTAAGGTTATTTTGCTTTTTGTTAGTTTTTGTTTTGTTTTAAATCTTTCCTGTAAGTGTACCTGATACTGCTAGTTGTTGAGTTGTTTAGAGAAATCTGTCATGTCTGAGTGGGAGCTCACCTCATGGGTGGCAAGGTTGGGGGAACCTGGCCCTCAACTGTGCGCCTGGGGGTGCAGTGGGCACACTGCAGTGTCCATATCTATTACTGCAAAGCCTAGTGGTGCAAACATAGGTATTGATCTTAAGTATGTCCCTGGCATCTAAAGCAATAAAGAAAAGGAGTGAGAGACCAAAACATCCAGGAAATGTTCAGTGTTTCCAAAGTATTGGTTGAATGGGTTGAACTTTGCTTGGTGGGGGAAACACCCATATTTTTGTTCGTGTTTACAATTGAGTGTGTGGCTCTAAATCCATCCAGTTACAAAAAAAATCCTTCAAGTCCATGTGTTCTTGTTGGTACCTGGTGACCATTTTAATGGTGCTTTGCCCTTGCTCCCTCTCAATGCAAGGCCACGGTTGAGCATGCAGTGGTGCAGGAGACAAGGATGTCTTTGGTGGGTCTTGATGTATTTACCATTCTGCTGCCCAAGGAGGGGCCATGGCAGTCCTTGTTATCAGGCTGTCAGAGGAATTAAGAATCAAGTAGTTGCATGAGCAGCAGGATGATTGAAGGCCGGTTTCCGATGGACTTTTATCTCGTAATTGATTTCCTCTGTGGGTTTGTGCTGTCTAATGAGGTGTGAGTTAACATGCCAGCCCTTCCCCGTGGTGGGAGGTGAGAGAAGCCAGGCGCCTCTTCGCTATGCGGCTGCAATCTTCTCACTGAACTTATGGGAACTTGGTATTGTTGAGACCTCTGCCCTGCTGTCAAATTTGCTTGAAATTAGTGGGTTTCAAAAGTTATTAGAAGGGTGACAGATAGGCAAACACACACAGGCAGGGTGAACTTCTGTACCCCCAGCTCTTTGAAAATTAGGCTTAAAAAAAAAGAGAAACTGAGAAATTGCTTTGGTCATAAAAGCTTCCTTCATCTGTATTAATCCTAGGGTGGGGGAGTGGGCAGGGACGGATTGGAGAAGGCAGGGCAGGAAAAACTGGTGATTATCATGATTATAATTCCATGCTAAAATATTCTCTCTTGCCTGAAGTGCTGACAAGTGTGTTGGTAACTGCAAAGGTTCCCAAGGACTTAAGCAAATAAAAAACCCCGGTGTCCTAGAGCTGCGTTTGGGAGCGATTTAGTTTCTAGCACTGTCTGAAACTAGAGGAAGCTTCGCCATGCCTGTTGCTCAGCTTCCCTGGGGCTGGCTGATCCCTGCCTGCTCTCCCTGGATAACCATTTGCTGGGAAGACTGGAAGTAGGTTGGGCTCTCTGGCCTGGAAGGGAACTATTGGAACGTGGAAGAGCAATAGATAATATCTATTAGTACTTGACGGTCTGGAAAACCCTTTTAGTCCTTTAACCCTTGAGTAAAATGTGGACGTTTAACGCAAACCTTGGGAACCCTAAATGCTCTATTAAGCTCGTTCAGATTTAAAAGAGAGTTCCTAAATGTTTGGAGACTGTACAGAAGTGTCCTTTCATCTGTTAAGCAGTATGTATCCTCAGGCATCTACACAGTTAATAGTGTTAGCCCCGGTGGAAAGCCTCTTGAGGCATTGCTGGCTGCACTAGAGAACGTGGATCATTTAAACATTAACAGCTTTGGTTATTAATTATTGTGGAAAATGTGGGGGTGGAGAATGCTGAACTGGAAATGTTGTCCCATGATGTATTTTTGCCTTGCTGCATTATCAAATCCATTTCTGCTGTAAACTGAGCGAAGCGCTTTTAGAGCAGTGTGATGGGGAGCAGAGGTTATTTTGCCTGCTGCTTGGCTTACAGGTTTTCTCTTGACAATGATGATGGAGTATCTTTTCTGTGGGGTATACAGATGATAGGACTTAACTTCATTTAATTTAGTGTGAGCTCTGTTTTCAGCCAGTAGGAAAGTGTCTTGTAAAAGTTGTGCCTTGAACATGTTCTGTGAGACGACATCGTGTGGGGATGGTCTGGAAGCTCTTAGGGACTGGAGCTGTGCTTGTGGTGAAGACTGGCTCAGCCCCTTCTCTGTGGGCTTTTTGGCTAGCTCGCTGAGCCAGCTTTGTCATGTCAAAGAGAAACCCATGTCTCTCTGAATTGGGTTTGATAATACTGATGTTAAATTCAAGCATGGTGCTTTCTAAAGTTGAGGTGTTTGAGCAATGAGATACCTGCTGTGGTCACTGAGAGGTGTTTTCCCCTCAGGTATGCAGAAGAGTTTGGAGCCCTGTACCTTCACCCAGTGCCTGGCTCCTAGGATGGCACGGCGAGAAGCATCGGACCAGCAGGTGCTGAGTGTTTTGGAAAATCGAACCTGTATGTTAGTGCTAGAAAGGGAGACTTAAGCTCCCTTGAAAACCTGGCTTCCACCTTGAGTGTTGAGGCCTTGCAAATATGCCCACATATCAGTACTCACAAGCCTTCAAATTCTTTACATTGTCAGCCAGGGTTGCGTTGAGCACCTTTGGTTCTTGAATTTGGCTCAGTCTTCAGCAAAGTCTGTTTGTGAAGCAGGGCTGGGTTGTGTAGGATGTCCAGGGTGCATCACCTGCTCGGTGGTAAATAAGCGCTGCCTCTTGCTTAGTTTGCATCCAGCTAATACAGCTGTAATTACTGAATTGTATTTCCTGGACACTTGGAAGTAATTAGCTCAATATAAAACTAATGTGTCTTGCCAAATTTAGGCTTAAAATTGTTTCTACGGTTGGGTGCAGTAATCTTCTGTTAGATTTAAGGGTTTTTAAAAAATATTTCACTAGTGCCTGGCTTGATTAACTCGTAATGTTGTAAGGCTTATTTGTCAAGGGGGTATAGAGATGTTAAATGAATTTGGAATTAAATAGGCACTGGCTAAATTCCCGCTTTACTCAAGCCCCAGTGATCCCAGTGATATGAAGTCTGGGCATGCAATATTGTTGCTGGCTTATTGAAGCTGAGTGGAGGTATAAGCTATGAGAATATGAGAGACTGGATTTTTGAGGGTTTTCTTTTCCACAAAAACTAGCCTTTTGGGAATAGTATACTTAAAGACCTACTTTCCACCCCTGCTTTCTTATTAGTTAATGGCAATACTCAGCTGAGGTTAGAAACAGAGGTTTGCGACTAGCTGTTTCCCCACCTAGTTAGGAGAGATGATGAGAATTCAGGAGGCAAGCCAGTAACTTCAGGTAGGAAAGACCACTGGAGATACAGGGGGATGAGCAAAGTACTAAGCAAGTCCTGGCAGAAGTCAGCTATGAGAGAAGAGCTTTGGAGACATCAATGCCATAACACGTGGGCACAGGGACTTGCCTTTGTGTTACAATTTCCACATGTTTAGGTAGATGACCTTAACATGTAGCTTGTGCCTGGACGCTGACACTGTGGGCTGCTTTGGGAGCTCTGTGAATTTAGTTTGCATGGCTTCTTTCTGGTTTGTGAATCATAATTAATGATAATGAGCGCTGAAGACAAAAACAAGAGTGCATGGACGTGGGTATCTGCACCACCAAACCTGGCGTGCAGCTGTACAGCTGGACCGGAGAGCAGCCTGATCTGGTTGCTGCCCAAGGGACTGGTGCTGTCATGCTGGATCTGCAGGACAAGCCAGGCACTAACAGCAATTTAATATTGTTGTCAACAGCAGGATTAGGCGCAGTATCACTGGATTTGCGTAGGAAGAATTCCTGGGGAAAGCAGATATGATTTTTTCAGAAGAGCTCTGTATCGTATACTGGTGGGGTGCGAGTACTCCTTGTTTTTCTGTTTCAAAGGGTTTTCAAGGTTGCCTTCCAGTTTTAGATGTTGAACAAGGATGCAATTATATACTGTTATGTCAGATTTTCATGATTGGAGGGCTGCTTTCTTTTGGTTTCTTCTATAGTTTCTGGTGCACTGTTTGGTAAAGCGTCTGTAGGCATTGGCATATGTGTCTTAAATGCTGTAACATGAATGGGCTCATGAGCCTACTTCGTTGACTCAATTGCTGGGTCAAGCTTTCAGTGTGACTGTATTGACAATATTGGGAATTGCAAGTGGAGGGGGTTGTAAATGTTCTTAATCGGTACGCTGTTCTGTACTGGAGAAAAATGCCTCTTGCTATTAATTGATCTGTAAAATACTTCCTGTGATAAAAATTGACACCCTGCTTTAAAAATGTGTACATTGCATGTGTGCCCACATTTGGAAATAAATTTCTCATGTTTATGTGTGTGCTCAAAAATGTGCATATGTACAAGCCATGCATCTGTCCACATGTAAGTATGTAAAGCTGCTGGGCATTTTGTCCTGTATTTTTTTTTTAACAAGAAAGGACAAATTATAGAAGTGCGTATTGTATTAATACATCTGTTAAGGGATATGAAAAATGTAGTGGTGATGCTTTGCGTGGAATAGAAATTCTGTTGACTTGAATTGTTCAGAAAATCTGAGTATATCGCTACTTTATTTATTTATTTGTACTGAACATTTTTTGTTTTGGATATGCAGCAAAGAAAGAGTCTTCCTGTGACCTTGCAGGGCTTCAGAGATAGATGAAGGTGCATGTTCTTTAAGGCAGCTTGGAATTTATGGTGTTCGAAGAGACTGTGGCTCCAGTGTGGGTTGTTGGCAGCATTGCTGATAATCACGATGTGATAGCAACTGGGCTGTTTTATTTAAGATGTGTTTAAATCTTATTTTCTTGCGCTGTAGGGTTATGTCTTTGCAGGCTATCAGAGTTCAGAAGGGAGAGAGGAAAAAATCCCAACCCAGAAGCCTTTGTTTCAAAAGGTTGCAAGCATAAATCTTTTTTGTTTTGTTTTGGATCACCTGATGCTTTTCTAGATCTTAGGAAAAATGGGTGAGTTGTTCATAGAGCGTACCCCTTGCTTGTCTAAAGCCCATTTGTATGAATCAGAGCACTGTTGTCTTGCAATCTGTTGGAGCAATACCTTGCTAATTCCCTGGATTAGCAGACCTCTCGTGTATGCTTGCATTTTAAGAGTTAGCAAATGTGGTGAACAAATGTTTCACAAAAGCCAGGAAAATGCATCACAAACCGTGTTCTATCTTTTCGATGTTCATTTTAATTGCTGACAGTCGTATTCCATAGAGGATACAGTAGCATATCTCTTGTATACACAGTAGGAGTGTGGTAGTACATGTCCTGAAGCATTTGTTTCTGAACAACAGCAGAGTTAGCAACGGTAGCAAAATGTTCTGCTGATGTATTGTTGATCAAAAAATGTGTAGTAATGGCATCCCTAATATAGTTGCATCAAAGATTTCCTCGGTTATTGAATGTGCAGTCATCCGTTCTCAGTCAGCATCTCTCTAAGGCTTTGCAGCCAAACCCAGTGGATACATGAGGTCAAATGAAGAGGTGCCCTGAGCTGAAATGTGTAAAGTCTTTTAGGGCTGCTTGCAACGCAAGACACGTGTGGGTTAATTGTTTCACCTAAACAGACATACTCAATTAGAGCTTATCTATGCAGAATCTAATGATTTTCAACTGCGTATAGATGTTTATGCTATACAGCTGGTTGTAGTTTATTTCCATGAATATATGAGGCTAACCCTGACTGATGGGAGCTCACTTGTGGTGTAAATGTATCTACGTGGGCGGGTTTCACTGATTTTTTTACTACATAGTTTTTTAAACTAGCTGAATCTGTTTCAGACCTGTGAGCCAGAGCCCATAGCATTTGTGGGAGCAGGGGAGTGCAGGGAGAGCAGACACACTGGGCAAGAGGAAGGAGTAGGTTACGTGAGGTTTTTAAGGAAAATACAGAAGTGATGCATTTCTTGCAGATGTATTTTTTGGAGGAATTTGTAGATGCATGCTACATACATAAAATACATGTAGCAGAAGTTGATTAATGGATATCTCTGACATAAAACGTCCAGATCTATTGCTCCCGCCGCCTGGCTTTTTGCTGAGGGAACAGTATACTGCAGAATTAGGATTCAGGGAACAGCTGGAGGGATTTTTTTTCCCTCTTTTTTGAGTTAGGATTACATAGACTTCATTTTGTATGTCTGGATTTTGGTGTATATGAAATCCACATTCACGTCTGAACTCACGGGATCAGCGCAGGCTCTCGGTGTGGTCCTTGTGGCTTTCCTGCGTTGTATGTGATTTTTACAGCTCAGAGAAATATGGATCAATAAGCAAAGTCAAAATATCTGGTGTCAGAAAGCATCGTATTTCATTGTCTACCCACAAAGAAAAAACCTGCATGGACTCATATACAAATAAAGCAATGTGCTTTTTAATTGCATGGACAGCTTAATTACACTTTAATAGCACGTATCTATTTACATCTCAATATACCTAACTGAATTGCAGGAAATAGTCCATATATATAGTTTAATTTTAAATTCTGTATAAATTATATTAGCATAAAATCTGTTAGACACCATAAAAGTGTACATGGGTTTTAGTTCCTTCTCAGTTTTGCAGGGTGATTCCCCTGCTTTCCCCACCCTGCCAAACATAAATATATCTTCTTGCTGTCTCATGAAGTGATCACAAGGCCTGAGGTACCCTCATAAAATGGGTTTTAAAGCCTGTTAATTATAGAGCATGAAATCGGTCCCTGACCGTGTGTCCTCTTTGCCAGAGGCTCCCCATAGCTGGGCCTGTGGGTTCACAGTTGCCCAGGGGTGAGGGCCTCTCCTTGGCCTCTGGGGCCAGGTGCAGGGCTCCCTGGTCTGCTAATGAGGGGATGGGCCCTGCTAATGAGGGTAATGCATCCTGCTAATGAGGGCAGCCCACTGGGTCTGGCTAACGAAGGTGCTGCTGGGCCAGGGCTGTAGGAGGGCAACACCAGGCCCCTTCCTGTCAGTGCAGTGCTGCTGCCCTGGGACGAGGCCTCCTCAGCCTGGGCTGACCAGGAGCGCGGCAGCACCCAGGTATTTCAGCTGGCATCGGGGCGAGGTGTGGGGTGCCTCCCCAGGGAGGGCTGTACCCGCCAGGGGTGTTGTGGGACCCCAGGGGAGTGGGGCTGGGTGAGCCCAGCCTGTGGGACCCCCGGTGCAGTGGGCACCGCCTTTGTGGGGCTTGGATGGGGAGAATCCCATGATGTGCCCATTGGCATCCATAGGTGCCTGCTCTTAATATCTGGCTCTTAATCCTCTTTAGCAGAAAATCTGTGTCTGTAAAAGGGAAAAAGAAAATTCCTTGGGGGGGAGGGTTGAATTCATGAGGGATGTGGGCCTGTGAGATTACAATCAATCACACCTGCTGTCCTGATTGCAAAAATTGAAGCTTTTTGTTAGAGCCACTGTGTTGCATTTTGGGGTTGGGAAGGTATTCAAATGCATCCCTAAAGCTGACCACGTGAGTAACAAGTGTTGATGTACCAACTTTGTGTTTGTTTCTATCTAAATCCCTTATCATCTCTGCTGCTGGGCAGAGCGTGGCCTTGGCTGGCCTGGCCTGAATTAGGGGCTCGCTGCAGTGTCTGATTTGTTATATTTTCCAGACTCATATTGTGTGAAGTTTTCGAGTTGTTACTAAACCTTGACATTGGAGAGCTACTGGAGAGTTTTTTATCTAGTCCCTGCTCTTCCCTGTGCCAGGCCTGTGTGGCCTTCCCAGGAGTTCAAACTCATACAAATCTGGGTCTTGTGGGTGTCAGGGCGTGCAAATTGCGCACATCCTCAAGTGCTTTATTAGCACTGTAGTGCAAGGCTGTAGTTTGAGAAGTAACTTGCTGGGAAGGGGTAGAGTTAGTAGCAGAGCCATTTAATTCATTTTAATGAGACTCCCAGCACACTTCTCCAGGTGCTCTTGTGTTGGGTCTTTGGAGATGTTGTGCCTTTGTGACAGGAGCACACCGTGCTAAAGAGGATCTGCGGAGATAACAATAGGATGTCAAAATGAAGTGAAACAAGGGCAGGGCAATTTTATGGAGATGACATGACAGGAGGAATGTATGAGGGGAAAAAAAAAGAATTTAAACTGTCAGTACAGATTTACTGAAGGCTTTCCAATGTCAACTAGAAGAAATGTCAGCACAACTGACTTGGCAATGTCAAGGTGATGGCAGAATGAAGTCCGATCAACTTGGGAAGCATCTCGTACTCTGGCTGAGGAGACGAGCTACTGTCAGTAAAGATGATGTCAGGATGATAATTATTTTGCACATTGTGGTTTAAGTAGGGCACTGTTTCTGTTGAGGTAATTTGAATTTAGCACAAGGTAGGGGAATACTCGTTTGAAGATAAAAGCCTCCAAATTGTTGCTGCTTTCTGTGAGAATGCCAGGAGTTTCAAACCCAGACTGTGAGCCTGCTGCTGCGAAGCAGGGTGCCTGGCTGCTCTGGGGACCATACGCTGGCTGTGGTAGGCATAGTTGAGGCCTCAGGTGATCTGAGTTGTGGCTCTGCTTGGCTCCTGCATAATATGGGAGGCACGTTTTCATTTCTCTCTTAAAAACTCTGCCTAGTGAATATGAGGGCAAATGATGGAGCAGGGGAGAAATGTGATCACATGGGAGTGCAGCTATTAATTTAGGTAGGTGAGATGGAGGTATTTGAGGATGAACAATTGCAATTCACTGTCATTAAAGAAAATAAATGTGTATATGTGTGATATTGGTGAAATAATTGGTGCTAAAACAGCTAGCTGTGTTGAAAGTCACTGGGTGTTGTAGATGGCAGAATAAAGTGACAGCAGAGGCTGTTCCCACCTCTTCGCTCTGTTTTAGGATGCTTGTAGAGTTGAGTGGAGTCCTGAGGAGTTACAAAAAGAAGTATAATGCGTTACTAAAATGAAAATTTGGGCTCTTAGCTGTTCTGTAGTTGTAGGGTATGGATTCAGTAGCAAATTGTGCCATGCAGTAAATAGCGGGCCTGGGGTGCGCAGCTCACTGTCGGCTCGCTCTGCCTGCCTCCTACCCACTGCTGAGGCACTCTCAGATGCTGCCACATGCACTTCCCCCGCGATGCCATCGTCCAAGTGCTACTGCGTCTGGCACCCTTTCCAAGAAAGGATTTCCCTGTTAGTTAAAAAATTGCTCTTGCTCTCTGTGTGTCCTTTATCACAAAACAAACAAACAGGAAAAAATGCGCAGGAAGAGACAATCTAAGGACTAGCAATCTGATAATAAATCCCCTGTCTTTCCACACACACTCAGTGCCAGCTGTAGACTAATTAAACTCAATAGTTCACAGGTGTTCCTGGGAATGACTAACGCAAGAGCACTCTCCTCTTTAGGGCTCGTTAACATCTTTTTTAGAGCTCTTTAAATTTCATACACCAGCAACACTGAGCTAAACCAGATGAAAGATAGTAGAAAGGGACTCGAGCTATTACAAGAGTGCTCTCAGTGTTAGCACAGGCTACATCCCCACTCGATTCAACAGCTTATGCATTTTGATGGGTGAATCTCTTGGAGACCAGTGTAAGAAGGAAATCTGCTTTCTTAGAAACATTCAAATTTCTGTAGCCAAATTAAATTCTTGTCTCTGGAGCTCATTATGTAATTTTACATGCTATCAGGATGCCCATGGTCTGTACATGCACACAGGGGCAACAGAAGAAGAAAGTCTGTGGCCAAATGAAACAGATTTAGCTGTTTTGTTAAGGCTTATAATACCTTCCCAGGGAGAAGTAAACAGAAAGCAAGACTTCCTCTAGACCTCCCTGCTTATTGAGTCTTCCTCTGGGCTTTGATCTAATGGTAATTTCTTTAGATTCTGGTATTAGAGAACTGGACTGCCTGCCCCTAGTCTGGTTTAATATGACACAGTTGCAGCAACAAGTGCTTCCAGTTCTAAACGGCTTCCACTAACTTTGCTGCATAGCAAGAGCTCGGATTTTACCAGATCTCACAGATTTGTGTAGGTCTGTGGCTGGACTAGCTTATCTGTGTACCCATCTACTCACCTTCGTTCATGTTCCTTTTGCCTTTTTTTTGTCTGCCTTACAGAATTAAATTTAAATTTTTGGAGAGTTCTCATAATGGTTAAGAATGCAACAGGAAAGGAGTTTTTTAGTGTTATTTTCCCAAGTTCCCTAAAAACCTCCTCTTGTGGAGCTTGCCCAGACTCCACGTAAGTCTAGTGTGCATCTTTCCTCCTCGGAGAGGAAGCTCCTTGGCCGGAAGAAAGGCAGAATTATTGCATTCAGACCAGGCAGCACGGAGAGAGGAACTACTTTGCCTATGTAAGCTAGATAAAAAATACTTTTATCCCATCAACACTAACTTGGTGTACCTGATCTCTTGTATGCTTTACTATGCTGCCTCAGTCACGTGCTTTCCAGCGGACTGGGATTGTTCATGTGTGGATACGCTAGGCAGAAGTGTTGCTGCTTTAGCAGAGTTACTAATTGAAAATAGTTCCTAGATTTCATGGCTCTTGTTAGACTCTGCTGTTTCTTCCTAATGATATTTTCAATTGTACTCTCCTACACTCTCCTAGAGAAGAAAACCACAGTGATTTTCCTAAATCTTAAATAGGTTTATTACTGATATGCTAAATTGATGTAAGATAGCCTCAAATCAAAATAATATTTCCTACATGAGGAAGATGCACCAATTTAATGAAATAATGTTCTAAATCAATTCTGTCACATCAGTACAAATTTACTGGATGCATAAAATTTTATTTAAACTGCTACAGCTTTTGGTGTGGCTATGAAGGGGAAAGAGCTTTCATTCTCTTAAATATCAGATCTGTGAAAAAAAAATTGTGTTTTCAAATAAAAAATTATATTCAGGGGTAGTTCAGTCTACAGTATCTTTTTACTAATTCTCTTTCCTGTGGCACTCTCACTGGTAGGTCTCATAGTGCTTCAGAGAAGGATGTAATTGTTAGCTTATGTTGTGTACTTGGGGAAACTGAGGTACATAGTGAAACGAGATTTTAGAGTTCGCTGGCCTGGCTGTGGAAAACTGAGAGGAGTCATCTCCCAACCCAGTGCTCTTTCCACCAAAGTTCTGATGCCTTCCCTAAACACTGCTGTGTTTCCAAAAATGCAGGGTACCTAGGTAAGGTGAGTCTGAATGAACTTCCAGAGTTAGCACTGGATGAATAGTTTGCATTTGGCTTGTATAAATCTGATGAACTTAGGAAAACCCTAAAATGCTTTCAGGGTGTTTGCATTGAGGTAATTTTGTGTACAGAAGCCACTGTTTCAGAAATTGAAAGAAAAGCAGCAGGACAAGTACATATTTTCATAAGGTCCCATGATTTGATTTGTTACCAGTTAATGGCATTATTTAGTAAGTAAAAAGGTAAAGCCCCAAAAGGTGTAGCATGCAAAGGTAAAAATGTTAAGCAAAAAGTGGGCAGAGTATAAGAATCCTTCCCTGACCCAAATCCCACACATCCCTGGGTATCATTTCTTGTGACATTGATTTGAGGGTATTTAATGAAGAAAAAGACTTCATAGTTTCTGTGTTGGAGACTTCTCTGTGGCTGCCATCCAAAAGCTCATTTGCATACCAGTTCTGAAGTTAAATTATGTGACTATCAGTGTAACACTAAGCTGAAGCACTAATATGATGAGGAAGTGCTTTACAAACAGCATTGCCCTAGTTGCTTCTCCTCCCTTTTCAAGATGAGGGAATGCTTAAAAATAATGTAGTGATATTCAGTGGTATTTAACTAATGAGGGCGAAAAACTTGGGATCTCGCCGTGTGCGGGTTATTTTTCAGTGGCCTGATGCTGTGAAAAGCCGAAAATCAGGACTCAGTGGTAGAATTCCTATTATTTCAAAACCCAAATTCAAAACTAAATGAGCAGATGAGTTGAGAAAAATAGTTGTTAGCAAAGGCAAGTTTAGCTGAGTTCACTGGTGTTTGTAATCTGATTTTAAGGTAATTTTGATTTATCTGTATGAGTGTTTAGATATGTGTGTGCAGTAACTCTTACGTATCAAATAAAACGTCTTTTAAGATGTGTTTAAAATGTTTTTCTACATTGAATTTTGGGGGAGAAAATGTCTCTCAACAACAGAAATGGGCCAGCATATCAAAAGGGGTTAAAGACAACAATATAATCCGTTTTCTTCCTGCTCAACAAAGAAATGGCCTGATGATTTCTTCACTATAACAGCAATATAAAACATATATTTTTAAAAGAACACAGTGTGGCTTCTCTACATGTACTTTTATATCTTTGGTCCAGAACATGACTTTTATGTAAACCTTGCATGCATGCATTTCCTCCCCCCCTCAATTATTGGATTACACTATCTAGTGTATTAATGTTTTGCACTCAGCAAACATTGTTTTTACAATTAAGTATAAGGTTATGTTTCCTAATATGTGGTTATGGCAGTTGAATACACCTCACTGTTCATTGTTTTATGTTTTTAACCACTCTCTTCTCCAAAATGAAACTAACTTGAGATCCCATTGGGTTTTGTTTTGCAGTCAGGCTTCCTTTTCCATTTTAGATGGTTAGTGGTACACCATGATCAAGGTAGCTTTTAAGTTTCTTTTTGGTAAATTAAAGAATTGGAGCTTCCGTCCCAAATTGGGTGTTTCTAATGCCTAAATGCACATGGACTTCTTCAGATACTTATCTGCTTGATAAGTGAGCCGCTCTCTCTTTGGTAAAAGACTTGCTTTCATCAGATTTAACTAAATGTGTGCAGCAAAATCTGCTGGGTAGTTGTGAAGATGTAAGTGGGTAGGATTTGGTAAACTCGGGGATTTGGGTATCAATGGAGCAGCTGAAAAGATGCAAACTCCAAACAGCTATATACAGTATATAGAAGACTCTTTTCCCCCCACTCCTTTTCTAAGCATATTCTACAAACTCATCTGACTATAAGTTAGTTTAGGAAGTAATTATTTTCCCTTAAAATGAAATGCATTAAGTACCACATGATTTAGCACAGCTTCTGAGCTCCTTGTCTGTCGAGATAAAAACTGATGTTAAGGTGACTCTTTCTTCAGTAGTAGTTTCAAGATTATCTCTTATCCCTTAGGAGTTAATAGGGAGTGAGAGATCTATGTCTATTTATGTGATAAAATTAATTCCAGCATAAGATGAGAGTAAAGCCCAAATACTTCGAAGTTTTGTCTCTTGATTTTATTTCTTATGAAACTGAATCCTCCTCTTCTTCTGGATTCAAGGAAATAATACAGTGCTGAGATATAACTTCAGTGGTTTTCTCAAAGGGAAGAGTCATGCTCTGCTTTGAAGGCCAAATTATTTCTATCTAACTGTTAAATAAATCCTAAAGCAAATATCAGCAGTGCTGTACCACATCCAAAGCAATACCCCAGTCTGGACAAGTAAAATGTTAATTTCTATATAGCTTTATGCTTCCAATTTTGTAGCAAATCACATATTTAATGTCAAAGCCCCACTTTTTAAAGTGCCTGATAATTTTTGGACTTTGCAGATTTTGTTTGCACAGTGTAAAGCTGGTAGGTTGGTTGGGCTGGGGTGATCCTTTTTATGAATGCAAGCCAGCAGACGTTCAAGCCTATTCTCTTTGTGTGTTTGGATGCCATCCCCAGTTTGAGGACCCTGGCTGCCAGTGCAGGAGCTGCTTCTGACAAGGGAGGAACTGCAGTTCATGGGTCTTCGTACAGAAGAGGGGCTGGCATCCCGAAGGCTTCGTTCGGCTGGTGTTGCCAGGGAGCGTGTCTGTACACCCGCAGAATTGCTGACTTGTTTGGAGGCCTTGTCAGCTTGGCAGTTTGATTTGTGTTGTGACTAATAGGAAAATAAGCAAAAGGAGAGAAGCAGGGAGAAGGCCTTCCCTTTCTTGGCTGCATGTGGGTGTATTTATGTGTGCAAATTAAGTGCCATTCCTTGACAGGTTTTTTTGTTCCTTCATCAAACAGAGGGCAATATACCTGCTTTGGGTTGCTCTCATAAGTGATTCCGTGTGCATCTGTGAGCTCCACATCCCTCAGCCACCCCCTCCACAGCTCTGCATGCTGCTGTGTATTTCGTGTCCCTTCTGGGAAGCATGTCGTGGCTCTGTTTTTAGCAGAAGTATTTATTGCTGCTTCTAATTTTCTCCTAAACAAGAGAGACTAATCTGGTTTCTTAGCTGCAGCACCAAGAATCAAGTCATTCATAGATTACCTTGCATGGCTTTGACTTTTTTTTTCCTGCTTTTTTGTTCTTTGTGGTTGTTTTTTTTTGAGCACTGAAGAATTGATCCAGCTTCTTACAACTCAACAGACTTTGAATCATGGCATGAAAGGAGAATAATATTTGTTATCTTACCATTCAAAACTGTCCTATGGCTTGATTCATTAATGTTTATAAGACATATTGACGCAACTGGATGGAAGTTGCTCTGGAAGTGGGTGGGGCTAGCACTGAGATGCAGCAGTCAGGTCACACTAGAAATGAGAAGGTAAATATGCCCAGAAGGCTTGTTTTGATTATTATTATTAGCTTTATGTGTGGATCAACAGCAAAACTTTGATAAGCAAAAATCCTCAGACACTTTTTATTAAGGTGAATTCCTGATTCATTCCACTTAGCAGAATTTCAGCAGTATCTTCCTGTGAATAAGTCATCTTTTCCTTCTCTGCCCTGATGAGTCACTGTTAAGGTTTTTGCCTTGTCCTGTCTCACAGGCAGCTGCAATTCTATTTTGGGAAAACTGTTATTTTGGGGATTCTTCTGGATGAAAGGCAGGCAAAGTACCATCATTAAATAATAATCCTCTGGAGCCCCCAAATATTACGTATTTTAATGGTGGTGTATAATCTGGGGGATTATAGATGTTTTATGACCCTCTATAATAGCCTCAAACACAAGAGAACATTGTGAAATAGGAAAGGGGAAAATACTTGGCAACACTGCATTTTTAAGCTAACAATACTTAAAGCAATCTTGCCTGAATTCCCCAGCAGATTAATTAGGATATTCTTTCAAAAAATCTTTAAAAATGCTGGACAAAGAACAATGTGATGTTTTGTGCACAAAGTCAAGTGTTAATGGGGGAAGGCATTATCCTGGTTTCTCTTTATCCATGGTCCTTGCTCCTGATGATGCTGTGGATCTGACCTGCAGGTCAGGATGGCAGCTGGGGATAATGCACTTGGGTTTGCAAGTAGAGAAGGAATTTGCCTGGCCGTGGCTCATCATGAATTAGTCATCCCACAACACCTCTGATTAGCTTATCCCATTTCAGTGAGCTCTGGTACATTTCTTTCTTAATGAATTTGAAGTTGTGATTGTGGCTGGCCTCTCTGGGTAGCTGGAATAGTTCTTCCCCACTTTGTTGTACCATATTTCTGTGATGGGGAGGGATGTTGTAAGTCAATCCTCAGAGTTAGCTGGCTGGATGAAAGAAAAATATCTGGCATGTCTTGTAATATGGGCATAGAGAAGGGTGAGGGTTTTGTTTTAAATTTGTGCCATTTGTAGTGATAGATTAATGGAGATGTTGGTCACCATCCTGACAGGAGCATTACATTGCTCACCTAGCACTCCGCATTCAGCTGAAATATGTTACACTGTCTGTGTGTGCTGTGGCAAGTACAGTTCTCCTTGCATGCAGGGAAAGGAGCACCTCTGTTTCTGTTGAAATTACTCATTTTGAAGGTAGGTTACAAGGCAGAAGTTGGAAGCTATCAGTTAAAACTACATTTCCATAGTGCCCTTCATGCCAAGCCTCTCAAGGCACTTAAGAAAATACTGGAAGCTGCACAGCATGAAATAGCATTGGCATGTTGCTCAAGAAAAACAAACCTCCTGCCTAGATTTGAAAACTGAAAATTTGCAAGGCTGATTACTGAGCCTCCAGCCCCAGGAAAGGAGTTAAAGGGACCAAGTTAGATCAGGGCAATTGGGGGCATTCTTCAGTGGTGGGGATGACATTTCCATCAATGCTGATAATTTCTCTGGTAGTTTTCCCTCTGTTTTGCCAACACACCATCGTCTTCACCTAACAATTTAGGATGCTGGATTGGATTTCTCTTTTCTGCAACAGCAGCACAGTGAACTTTCTTACTTTTTTCCCCTAGCTTCTGCTAATGTGATTCTGATCTTGGAGATAGTAGGTCCAAGCTGAGTTCTTACCTGCTGCACAATATTCTTGCCTTGTGATATTTTGAGAGCGTGGTTCTCCACCTCCCCAGACTGTAAACAAGAAAAATGTCTCTTTCTTTTTGTAAAGCAGTCTGACGGTCCTGGAAGCGCTCTACTGTATGTGTATATTTACAGAAAAAGTTAACTGCCTTGCAAACATTTCTGTTGAACTTCCTGTGCTATCGTGGTATAGTGGATCAGACTTGTGGGCCAAGTAGGTGAGATGAACTTTTCATGAGAAACCATTTCAGCCTGAGTGGACATCACTGAAGGCAGTATGGATTTCTGATGACATGCGAATGTGGAGAGAAAAATCACAGCTAATAGGAGTTGCTCATAATAATCCTAGTAGAGAAATCAATCGAAGTCTGGTGAAAAAAGTTAAACCAGTAAAGATTTCCTAGTTTTATTGCTAAAATTTATTGCAGTCTCATCTAACATGCTTCAGCCCATTTTATTTTCTTAAAGGGATGTGGAGAGCAGTCAGGTTTTGGGATTTCATCTTTGGCATCATGGGGGTTCTAGAAGCAGCAAGCTAACTGGAAGAGAGTTGCTTCTCTTGGTGAAGGGCTGCAGTGGATGATGTCTCAAAGAACTGATTTCTGCCTTTCAGTTTGCAAACATGTAAATTTTTCCCCATGGAGGTGGGGGGCCTGATGTAAATCCACTGGCAAGAAGTTGTTCTTAGTTGCCTTTCTAAGAATAATCATCTGAGCATCTACAGTGACATTTGGAGAAGGCAAGTTTCTTGTTTTGGGTTCTGGGCATGTATTTTCATTAGTGTTGGAGAGCAAGAGACAAAGTGACTGCTTGCAAAAAACCTAGGTATTGGTTGCTGTTAAATATGAATGTGTCAGAGAGCAGATACACAGTGAGAGAGATGATAGAAGGTGATAAAACCAGTCACCTACTACAAAGCCTCAGTGATCCTGGCGTGAAGAAAGTGAAGTTACTCTGTCACTGGAAGTGATGAACTTCTTTCCTCAGCTGCAGAGACAGTTCAGCCATTGCTCTGCACAGCACTAGAGCAGCCCCTAGGCAAAAGCCAAAGTTGCGTCACATGCAACTTTGAACTGTGCCTTTGAACAAGCTAATCACTCCCAAAATAGCCATTTGACCTTCATCATCTTAAAGCCCTACCACGAACCTCTTGAATGGCTGTGGAGCCACTTTCCATGTGATGAAACACTGAATAATTAAATCATAACAGTTTGGGTAAGTCTGATAGGAGTAGGGATTGATAAGCCTCTCTTTCCTTTTTTTATTCTTTTAGCAGGGCAAAATGAAATTACAAAACTCATGTGAAAGGATTCTGTGGAAGCCAAAAGCAGTTTGCTTTCTAATGAAGCGGTACAAAGGGATTAGACCTTTAGGAAGATTAGTGTCTATTAAACATGATGATCTGGATGCAGCTTCCAGCTCTCAAGGTCCATAAATTGCTGGTCTCTGGAACCTGAGAGGGAGGATGAGGGGAAGGATCACCTTAAACTCCCTGCCAGTTCTTTGCCTAGATAACTATTAGGTGTTGGAGAACGGGGTAAGTGAAAAGCTGGGCTGTTGATTAAGCAAGTTGCAAAATTCTGACGTTTCAGAAGATTTCATCTTGCCTAAAATTAATCCTGTGGGTCTTCATTAATCCCCCATCTCCCCACCAACATGCACCCAGAATTCATGCATGCTTGTGGCTTCATACAACCCCCAGCTCCAAACACTGGCCACAAAAATCAGGCATTGGTGTGGAAAGGGAGAGGCTGAGCCGAATCAGCGGTCCTTTTGGTGGACAGACATTTTCCATAGACGCTGGATAATGCCGCGTGAGAGGAGGGTTTGGTCGGTTGGGGAAGAAACATCTTGTGTGTCCCTCTGTCCCTCCAAAAGTTCGGTTGAAGTCCTGGGCCACAGGAAGGGCTGTGGCATGCCAGGAAAGTGTCAGCAAGCCTCATTTTGGCATTTATATATGAGGAGTAAGCACAATCCTCCTACTATTCCAATGAGCTGCTTTTGCCAAGAAAAATCATTTGTAACTCTTTCTTCCTGCTGTAGTGCTTCTCCAGCAGGCCTGGCTTATATTGCTTTAACCCCTTGAGTGCCAGCATGCACTGCAAGGCAGAGTGGTGCCTTGTGCAAGTCTTGGCAAGTACTCCCACGTGTAAACCAGCTCTGAAGTAGACTGAAACGTTGTCTGGCAGTTAGTTTTTCTTTTTCATCAAGTCTGTTCCTTAGGGCTGCTGCTGCTTTTTTATGTTTTTCTTTCATTCCTGAGGCTGTAGCAGAGGAGGAGGTGGAAGCTTGGGAGAAAGCATGTTTTCTGAGAGCTGCTTACCTTAGTATGTGGAAGGAGAGGGAAAACAGAGCAGGGAAATGGCTAGGTGGTTTGAACCTTGCTCTGTTGTGTTGTCCATCATGATGCTGAATCAACAGCACAGCAACGCTGCCAGTGTGATGCGCTTTTAAAGAATTGCTCACCTGCAAGTTCAAAAGCAGTTCTTCCTCTGTTCTCTCAATAAAGCCTCAAAGAATAGGAGATGCCTGTGCTTTTTGTTATGTACACTTCAGCTCTTGCAGTGTTGCATATATGCGCTTTTACCTTTGATCATAATTTGGAGAAGTTTGCAAGACAGGTTTAGTTGTGTGAGAAATGGATGCACTGTTTGGAATGAGCAATTTCTTCCCTCCCCCTAGTTGCTAGCTGAATTTTAAGTTTATCACCATTCTGTGTCCTCTGAGCACGAAGGTTGTTTCCTTTGTGTGTTAGCTTTACAAGAGAGCATTGCCTTTGCCCTTTTGTAGAAACTGGGCAGCTGCTTTGCTGTGTCCTTGATGAGAGATGTAACAATTCATGTTTCTCCACATAGGACGTTGAAAAGGACAATAGCTCATTTTGTCTCTCCAGTGTGGGTTTTTTCCAAAGGGGAAGGAAAAGAGGCAAATTATTTTGTTTAAAAAAAAACCAAACCAAAAACATTTTAATAATGCAGTAGTCTAACCTTTATGCTAATTGCCCCAGGCTTTTAATGAAGCAGTGTAAAATTAGTCCTGTGAGTCTTCATTAATCAAATATAGGAGCTGGAGGTATAGTATTAAGATGCGGTGCTACCTCTGCTCCCCATGCAGTGTTGACATTTGCTTATATTCAGAGTAGAAAGCAACTATATTTTTTTGGTAGCTCATTAAAATAATTAGCTATGTTTGGCTTTTTAAAAAATTTCTTTTCTTAAAAAATCCTTTTAATGAGGAAAGATGAAAACAGACAGGATGGATAAAGTCAAAAGAATCAAATTAAGATAGAAAAACTGACTGCTGGAGGCTTCCTTTGAACATAAGATTTATGTATGTTAATGGCAGCTGTTGGCAGGAACCTCTGTACAGACACCTTGTTTGTTGTTTGCAGAACTTAGAGCAGAAGCAAATAATTTCAAGGATCTTTGTTGTTTTGTTTTGTTTCATTTTATTTTCCAGAGGTGCTCTAAGACTTGTTATGCCTTCTCTCTCCCTCAAAACTCAGTGCTTGCATCGGTAATGTGCTAGAGCACATAGGCACTATTGTACTGCCTGCTCATCTAGGTAAGTAAGTTCTGATGTCATGCTTTGATTGTAAAGCAGATCTCCCCTCTGCAGGCTGCTAGCACAGAGTCTGTAGTCTGTTGATGTTTTGCTTAAATCCTGCTCTGAGAGCTTAAGAGGCACATTGGTCTTCTGATAAGTCCTGGGTTCAGGACAAAGAAGGGCTTAAAACCTCTCCTCTCACATTAGAAGCAACCCCAAATGCTTAGCCCTTACTAGAAGTACTTGGGGTGTTTAGAAAGGGCCAAATCCTGGAGCTCTGGACCAGAATCGCCTCCACATCTGCACTCACTAGAGGGAGGGGTAGGAATCTGGTGTTATGATCCCATCTCCACTTCAAAAGCATTTCTGTCAAGCAGCATTTTCTGGTCCGTCTGCTGCCTAAGTAGAAACTGCTGTCTGCTATAAAAATGTTTCTGGGAAAAATGGCAATAGAGTATGATTTTGTGTTTAAGATGCTGGTGTAGCAGCTTTGAGTTTCTATAGGGTAATTATCAAAGCCGCAGTTGGCCGACCACAGCCAAGGAAGAACCAGGATAATGATCCTTTCTGTGGAACTGAAGGCAACCATTGGCCCCATTGTGCTTGGCTCTGTATAAACATGCAGGAGACAGCTCCTCTCTGGAGAGTTTAACTGGCAACACTATTAATATGCCCTTTCAGTTGTTGAGATGATGGCTCTCATTTCAGAGTTCAGGGCTTAGTGGCAGGGCAGTATAGAGATGATTATGCTGCTATCGCCTGCGTGACTGTGTACGCGCATGCACATGCATATTTGCAGATGAAAAATGATGGTGGTCTGCTGGGGATATGTCTCTTGTCTGGGAATCAGGGAGTCTGCGCTCAGTTCCTGTGTTTGCGATATGGTATTAGCAGGCCAGCTCTCCTTTTTCTTCCGTTTTTCTCTCCCTGTGCCTCTTCTTCCACAGGCAGAGAGTAGAGATGAGGATATCCCTTTTTAATAAAAAAGATTTTGGCTGTCAATTGATGGATGGTTTTAAAATGAGCACTGTGATTCCCACTGCTTAGAAATGACTGAGAGTTTACCTATTTAGTCAGAAAGCAAGTTTGATTTCCACGCTCCACCCCCCTGGGAAATGCCTCTTTTCTTCTGTTCCATCTCCCCATTTCTATCCATATGCTTGTTTTCAGATAAATCATATTTTGTTCCTGATCTGTTTTCTAGTGTGGTCCAGTGCCTTTCTCATTGCTGGGTTAACGCTCTTCTCTTCCAGTAAAGTCTTTCCATTCCCCCTTTCTAGAGAGGTCCATAAAATTTGTTTCCCCTTATGTGTCTTCTGAAAAGCGTTAAAGCTGTGGTGCAGGAACTATGAAGGTGAGGGAGCAAGTCTTAGCAGGAAAAATGCTCCATCTCCTACACTGAAATTCTTAGGAGCCTCAGCAACCCAAAATAGCTGCCTACAGAGGACTCCCACAAAAGTCCTGTTTTATCTTCAGATTGTTTTACCCCCCCCCCCAGCTCTATGCGACCTCCAGTTTAAAACTTTCTTCTTTCCCAACCAGTGTCGTTCTCTTCCTTTTCAGTCCTGCTGGAATCTGGTACTGCAAACACAAATGACTGATGGAGCGTAGTCCGCAATTATTTGTGAAATTTAAAAATAAAAAAAAAAACCCTGAAGATTAACCATGTGCGGTGGTGCTCTTATTTCAAAAGCCATGCAGTAGGCAGACGAAATATGTGCTTGGTCAGATTTCCCCCAGAGTGCAGTGCTTGAGAGCTGAACGCTGGAGAAAATCCCCCAAGAAAACCCAAAGGTCTGTGTGTGTTCATCTCCCACATGTCATGCTTGAAAGCTTTTCCTTGTAGAGCGTGTGATTTATGTAAGGAGCAGTCATCATTCTTTGCCACTGATCATTCCTTACGTATATGCAAAACCTTACTGATGAGGAGCGTGGGATTATATTTACGTTAATTACAATGTTCTTTCTTATCCTCTGGCCAGTCAGAGGAGGTTTGGTAAGGGTTAGATCTCTGTTGAGCGAGAGTCTCTGCCTTGAATTTCTAAGCGCGGGAGTAAGCTGTCAGCGGTGACGTGCTGCTGCGGCGCAGGTTCGGGGGGTTCAGCTGATGGACAGATTGTGTACAGCCCTCTGACTGGAGGAAGGCTGCAGTGAGCTGTAATAGTATGCAGCTTGTTGGCTTTGGCTTTGATTGACCCAACACTGTGTGAGATTAAAATTAGACATTGAATATATGCAAGTTTACAATGAAACAGGCTCCTGGGTGCTGTGCTCAAAGACACAGAGAGGTAGATATGGATGGGGGAAGTGTGATTTAAAGCGCTGAAGACAAAGCCTGCAGCCATAGGCCTGGTTTCTAATCCCATCGCTCATACTGAGTTGTTATAAAATCCTTCGGCAGCACTTAATCTCTGAGCTTTAATTCTGTGTCTGTAGGGTGGGAGTGCAGATGCTTTATCCATACTTTTGTGAAGTGCTTAAAGATCAATAGAAACCAGTTCAAGATATTATGGTTGCTAATGTAAATACTTGTTATATCACAATATCTCCAACATGTTTATTCCATGGAATATATTTATCTATAAAATTCTGTCATATTTATATACAGCTCCAAGCACCCTGGAAGCACCTAGGCATTAACAGAACAGCTGCAATCTTTTAATATGTTCAATAAATACAAATGGATATAAACAGTATCCATCTGTCAGGCTCAGTTAGATGGTTTAAACATAAAGCTATTTTGTTGCTGTAATTGTATTTAGATCTGAACTGATAGAGGTTTGGTTTTTCTTTGCATAGTGATAAGCTACAAATTCCTTCAAATTGCTTTGACTCCTGATTTATTGCAGTAAATTAAATAATAATCCGTTCTGTCCTGTTGCACCCCTCCTCCAAGAAAAGAAAGATGAAAAAATAACTGCTGAGGCAATGAAGCATACCGCTTACAGTAACCCACCTTTCCCATGCTCATAAGCACCTGTGACCTCTGTGTTTACAAGATATTTATTGCTGCTTGCACTTCCACTACTACAGAGTTATCACTTCAGTGCCTTGTAAAATTTGATTGCGTTTAATAAACGTATTCAGCATTATTGCTGAGCTTGGTGGAGAGCAAGTCTGACAATTTACCCTTGTTGTTTTCCTCACGCGCACAAACGCACACACCTTCGCAGCCAACATATTTTCTTACCTACGTATATTATTGCTTATGTCGTATTGGAGGCAATTTTGGATGCATCTCAATTAGGTCATTTTTCTAATTAAATAAGTACTTGTGGTTGTAACATGAGCGTGTCTCTGAATACTGAGTAAGTGCAATTTGCTGTAGTGGTTTTTCCAACTTCTGTGTGATGTTTGCTTCCTAAAACTTAGCTTCTGGCGTGGAGGCATCTCATTACCTTCCCCACCCTGACCTCTCAAGCTGATGTTAGACAGATGTGCTCAGCTCCCTCCTTCACCACAGACTTCTTGTGTGACACCAGGGAAATCATTTGGTCTCGCTGTGCTAGTTCTCCATCTGTAAAACAGTTACCATAACCCTTACCTACTCCACAGAGCTTTTGTGAAGCTTAGGTTATGAACACATGTGGAACCGTATTTTGTGGTAGAGGAATGTTTGAAAACCTGCAGTGTTCTTTACCTCCTCCTTGCCTCACCATTAAGTATCTGAGCATGGGGTGGTAATGAAGCAGACATTGCCTTTCTTGTGACAGAGGTGGCTTTTTATTTCTTTCTCTTTTTGTGTCTGAGCATCTCTCCTTAAGGAAATGGTTTAACAACATAGAAACTCCTGTTTGTGCAGCTGAGAGGGTTTAGGCACCATCTCCTTGGCGTGGCCTCTCGTGGGTCTGTTCCCTGCCAAAGCAAAGTCTTTTCCACTATCCAGTTGCCGCCGAAATTGCATGAGAAAAGGGCGTACAAACAGCTGCGCTGAGCTGCAGGGAGGTGCATAGTGATGCTTCTATTGCCTTATTTTTTAGCTTTATTTTGTGGGGAATATCTTCCCAAGTGTCAGAAATCAGGGACTGAGCTATCAGGAGTTTGCTTCTTTAAGACTGATGGAAGCCTCATTGGCATGGCTGGAGCATTTATGGTCACCCTGTAAACTGCTGAACTGCAACGTATGGGTTAACGTACCCTCTTGGGTTCTAAGAAAGCTGCAAATGACTGTAAAATCTCATTGGGGACTAAATATTTTTCATTATACCTATATAAAGAGGAGAAGGGCTTTTCTAATTGTCAGAATTGAGAAAAAATAACAAGAAATTTATGAAAAGTTTTGGTTAAATGTAGGGGAAGAGATTCTTGTCTCTTCTTCCAATTTATTTTTCTTTGAATGTTCCTCTTGTAAATATCAAAGGCTTCATCCCATTACATCTTGCTCTTGATTAATTATTACTAAAGCAAACAATTGAGTCCATCCAGGCCAGTGTATGCTCATGGTATAATTTACTGGCTGTCCAGCTCAGGATGTGTTCTGCAACTGGTGCATAGTTGGAGAAGTTCCTCAATAGCAGGCCTCCGAGACGTATGTGAGCCACATCTGTCAGCTGAGTAACTTGACATTAAACTTATTTTCCTACCCAACAAGGTTAATTGCTCTTGCATTTTATGGAATTTACATGAGTTCTTAGAAGTCAGGTAGGATTGGTTGTAAGCAAATAATAGCTTGGGGTAGTGTCACTAAATAATAAATATTAATATCAGTACAATGTACTATGCTGTCATTAGTGGTGTTTTTTCCCCCTTGCCAGAGTTTAAGATGCAGATTTCATCATTGGGCCAATTCAGGTGTCTGCTTTGAAAAATCTTTTTCCCAAAAGGCACTGGAGTAACAAAGAATAGGAAACAATTTCTGTGTGATGATGCAGTGCAACCTGCATTAAAGCCTGTCTTTTGTGGACAGCTTTGTTTCTAAGTCGTTGCTTCAAACCATCTCCAAGGATTTCAATTTTAGATCTGACAAATGTAATTGAAGACTGCTGCTAAAATTTACAAATGTGCCCAGGTTACATTTTCTAAATGGAGTCTGGCCCTTAATAGTCAAAATTCCATGGGCTTTGACACACTTGAAATTGAAAAATTTTAGAATCACATTTGAAAATAGATGGTAGGCGCTCTGAAATACTCTCTCCTAGTGACTGGCCATCTTTTGCTGACTTTCTCTGAGACATTTTATACTTCTAGAACACAAAAATCTAATTTTCTTTGAAAGCAAGTGTCTGCTGTTGCTTTTCAGGGAATTATTGTTACTGGCAGCACCATTTTAGAATAGGGAACCTGCAACAAGGATAGAGAGAATGTAGAAGATTAATTAACNACCAAATTTTATAAAATTAAAGCTTTTAGGCCAGGATATAAAAATTAGCGCTCCTGAAATCTCCTTAGTCTGTAGCAGATCTCTTCCTGATGACAGCGGGAGGTTTGGCTGGAGATCATGGCCTTTATGTAGTAGCTATCTTCTTATTATTTATTCAGAGCCATATTGTCACATTCAAAGGGAAAATTTGCTCCTTGTTTGACCAGCACCAATTCTGACCTTTTTTCTCTTCCGTTTGCTGCATCTCCTGCTCTGTTTGTGTTTTGCTTTGCTTTCCATGCTAGAACTCCTGTTCTCTGCTGCTTCCCTGTCTGTCTTACCCTGAGGACATCCCTCCCAAACCTTTCCCCATTTTGTCTGCAAAAGGAAATAATTCCAGTTAGTCTGACTAATTCCAGTTAGTATTCCAGGATCCAGCCTGGAGGACAGCTTTGTCTCTGCGTTGGAGGCAAATACCTTTTAAAGCAGCACCAAAAAACTAACAGCCAGGTACGTCTTACTGGCTCCATGGATGGTGTGGTGTTCAGAGCTGTGTGTCACCACTGCAGTCTCCCTGGGGTAGAACGGGTGGTTTGAGCCTCCTCTATGGTTTGTTTATATGGTATATAAAGCCTGGTTCACATAATACCTCTGATTATTAAAAAGGGTCTGGTTTCTTTAAAGGCATGAAGGGAAAAGGAGTAGTAGATGGAGCCCAAGGAGATGGACCCAGATGTTAATATGATGATGTGGAGGCTAGAGACAAAACATAAAGCTGTCATGCTCTGGACTGTGCTGATTAATCTTGCACTTTAAAGCAAATATTCCTAAGTAAACAAGAAACTGCACTCTTTTGTGCAAGACAGTCTGTTGTAGCAATTAGCTAAGTAGTGAGCAGTGAGCCCTGCCTAACCCCTTACCTGAACTGTGCAGGAATATATTAGTGCTCATGCACATAAATGTAGTGTGAGGGGTAGCTGACAGCCTCTGTCTGCAGGGCTGTGTCGTGTTTCCGTGGTAAAAGCTGGGGAGGGATGGGAAGCGTGGAGAAGGTGCAGATATGTTGCCATTGTTTGTATGCAGCTATACAGAGTCTCTTCCTACACCTGAGACTGAAACCTGTTTAGGTGGCACTGACCTTATCGAATAAACGTTGATTCAAGAGAAGAACATCCCACTTACATTTTTCCATTTGACAACCAACAGAAATGCACAGATATACTGTGAGCTCCTTCGAGGAGGCAGAGTGAGAATTTTGTGGTTGTTTTTCACTTCCAGCCTAAACTCCACTATTAAGTATCAATTTCCAGTGCCCCCCCTTTCCCTTGCCCAAGCCTACTGCCCTGCTTTCATTTTGTCCTTTTCCCTGTCAGAGAGTATTTGGTTTTAGGACCTTTAAGACTGGCAGCACTGGAAAATTAAGTCATCATTTTGTTTGCAAACCTGCCACTGTGTCGACGGGCACAGGGCAAGCTCCCTGCCAATGACTTCAGCCTCTGTCTCAGAGGATTTTCCTGCTGTAGGTGTGTGAGAGGTAATTCACATTCAATGCCCATCTCTGCCCCATTCTCTCGAGCTGCCAATTATACAGCATTGTGTCAAGTTAGATCTGGGGGTATGGATATAAGGACCGCAATTAGCTGGCGCTGGGCTCAGAAACGCTGCGGGTACTGACAGTCAAACCTGCCAGTGAGACGAAACAAGTGGGGAAGGACAAAACAATCTGGATGCAATTAGACTCCTTCCCACCTTCTCCCACAACCCCTTTCAAACATGGAAACATGCATCTTTCTTCAAGGCTGAAAAAGTTTGGGCTCCGTCCCCCATCCTCTCCTTACCTCCCACTCCTTTCTGTACGTCTGCACTTGTGCTTTCCAGCAGGGAAGAAGGAATGTTCAATCCCACAGGGAATTGTTCCTGCAGTGTCTCTGGCTCAGAGCGTAGCTGGAGGTGGTGGATCTCCCAAGGGAAATTTCTTCTCGTGAGGTTTATGGCTCAGTTTTGCAGATTTCAGGGAGGCTTCTTCCGTTCAGAAAAGCAGATGGAAGTCAAGAAAGCTGTTGGAAATGCACCTCCTGAAAACTTTTTCATGCACCCCCACTGATTAAAATACAGCCTACTTCTTTTTCCTGCTTCCCCCATAAAAGATATGTTGGGTGGAGCTCTTCTGTCTAGAGGAAAGGAAGGCAGGGTAGTGGAGACTAGATTCTCTTTTTGTCTGTCTTTTGATCCTCCTCTGTAAGTTGAAAGTTTTAGAAATTATTAAAAGCTTCATGCAGTGTGAATGCTTTCAGAGGAGACTGAACCTGCAGAACTAAGTTCCAGTTGTACGGTTTTCTCAGGACTGGGATATTAAATACCATCATGCTTACCAACATGGTCAAAAGATGGGTGTGGAAGTAGGTTGACTTCTGCACATTTTCAAAGCCTTGTTTTAAACCTGCTCTTAGCAGCTTTTTGGGAGATGTTGCAGTGAGGGGAGTACAATGCTGACTGAAACAGACTTTCCATGATGCAGGGTTTATAGATGCACAATAAGCTTCCCTGCTCTGTAAGTGACCAAAAAATAGCTAATACCTGGCATGGTGGTATAGCTTATTTGATCCCTCTGATTAATAAAATGTTATCCTTTCCCTTTATTCTTTCTGATAGGCAGCAATCACCTGTCACTCCTTTTTAACATATCCCACACACTAAATGAATGCTTCAGCTTTGATAGTGAGCAATAACAAGTACAACTTCGCACTTAAATGGAGTCTGTGGTTTCCAAAGTGCTTAAGAAACTCATAGCTAACTCTGCCACTGTGTATTTAACAGTAATTTTACATACATGGAAACCAAAAGACTGATACTAGTAAAGCCTGTAGTCATAAATCGTGCTTTTGATGAAGAATCCACTCTAAATTGATCACTCACTTTTTTTCCTAGTAGAATAAATTGATGTCGAGCTGGGAATGAAACTTGTTTCATGAGGAGTGCAGTCTTTTATCCTAGTCTCCAAGCATTACTGCCCCTCCACCCACAAAGTATCAGTGGTTCTGTTTCAGTAACAATTATAAACCCCCAGCAACATTACCAACTTGTAGAAGGAAAGCTCTTTCATCAGTCAGTTTCCTTGCTTGAGTATAGGTTGCAGCCAGTTTAAAATAATCAGCCATTTTTATTATCTGCTTTAAATGTTGTATTGCTACATCCCGCAGCCCTGTAGAACGAGGCGGTGTCTTGAGAATCTGCCTGTGCTGCCAATGTTTCCTCTAAACAGCAAGGAGAAAACAGTCTCTTCATTTCAAAGCAGCATCAAAAGAGCTGTCGTGTGTGTAATGCCCTGTCTTCCAGCCTGCAGTCTCTGAATGTGAGATTCACTTTATCATAATACAGTAAATCATCTGAGAAACACGCACTTGGGGATGAACAGGATTATGTTTTTGTTAGTATCTGATTGCCTTTTTCAGCAATCCTTTCTCAGGCATATCTTCCATTAAAGCCATGGCTCCTTGAGAACTCTGTAGTTTCTGGGGCTGTCACATGCTGGGTGGGAAGAAGCTGTGTTGGTTTGTATCTCAAGTCCATTCAGAATCAGCCGGACCATCTTAATGTCACAGCAGTATTAAAGCTGTCAACCTTCACTGACAGAAACAGAGACCCAGAACTGAGTTACGTGGGCATTCTCACTTAGGAGGTCATCAAGACATTTGAGTTCAAGTCTGTAGTACTTGCTGCAGAGTTCCTGTGCAGATTTTTTTAAACTCTGCACTACCATTTCCCATCTGTAAATCAGGAATAGAAGAATCTCCACATTATCAATTCCTGTAGGCTGGAGGAGGAATTGGAGACATTCAGCAAGCTGTGAAATAGGGATGACCAACCTTTCTGGCTCCACAGACCACATGCCAAAAAACTTTGTATGACTGGGGTGACCATATGCATACCATGCAGCGTGGAGAGCCCCAGGAGCAGTCCATGAGGAGGAGATGCCCCTGGTTCCTCAGGGAGGGCTGGGACAGGCCAGGCCAGGGCTGCACAAAAGCTTACGGGCTGGCCTGCTGGCTGTGGCTGTGTCTGGTGGTGTGAATTGGGACTGCTGATGCATTTCATAAGGAGTGTCTTGTTTTAAAGGTTAGAAGAGTTCAAGGCATCTCCTTTTACACTGAAGGACATCCTACTTAGATGACAGCAAACCACTAGAATACAATAGTTTCTAGTGCTTTTTCTGCTCTATTTTTTTTTTCTTTTTTTCTCTTTCCTATTTATTAGCCATGTCTGCTTTTTAGTATTTTGGAAAGACAAGGTGAATGACAAAGACCTTTGCTGCAGCTGAAGAGGCTAAAACAAAATGATCCTAATCAGGAGATCTGGAGCTATGGTAGTTTGCTGAAGATTTTCATTTTTTCTCTAAGGTCTTCTCTTTTTAAAGAGTTTTCTTCATTGAGACTCAGGAGTTAGATTAACCATCATCATAGATTCTCCCAATTAGAGACTGGGGAGAAAGAGCTACAGTAAACTGGTGTTTGTAATTGTGTGGTGAGCAATTACCCCTTGGGACATTCAGGCTAAAGTGGGAGGAAGGGCACAGTGGAGAGAGGCATGCTGCTAAAAATGTCACTTTAATTGGGCTGCCCGACACAGAAGGATTTTGACATTCAAGAGGTTAGACCATCTGTTGTATAGTAGGCCTTGCTTTATAGATGTTTAACTTTTTTTTTAAGAGTACACTGAAGAAGCATTACTGATTCCCATGCCATGAAGCTGTTAGACATGGAAAGCTTAGTGAAAACACTTGAGCTGAGGCTCTTGAAAGCAGAAAAGTGGTCTCAAGCAGCTTAACCACTACTTAGTGTGCAGTTTGCTATGGCACGTTCTTCTCCACCTACACCCAACCTGGCTGGGTTTCTGTGGGGAATGATCTTAACGCCTATATAGAAAGACTTATGTATGCCTAAGCACAAGATTTTGTGTATAGTACATTCTGCATGTGTATGTTTTGTGTGTGTGTGTAAGTGTAAATATTCATGAAATATCAGTATAAATATGGAGCGTACAGTCTTGGCAAAGCGTTGCAAAATAGATTAGACTACGCAGGAGTAGGCTCTCTACGTCAAGACTAAAAGTATCCATGAACCGAGCTCTTCTCTGTACCTGGAGAAGTCCCTTGAACTACAGGAGGAGCTGTTTTCCTTCTTTGAAAATGCTGAAAATGTGTACTCCATCACACATTTTCTCATCAGAAAGTCTGTTTTGGTTTCCAAAATTATGCAAGTAAGGCAGAAACTCATTCATACTTTGATTTTTGTGTACTTTGTTATGGTTGTGTAACTGCTAGCATGCTTTGTATGCATTAATATTTTTTTAAATTAAGAGGAGTTACAATGAAGCAATGTACATGCACACTTAATTAAATATCTTTTGATTTTTTTTTTCTTTTTTTTTAATGCAGGAAGGCTGGAATAGTAGCAGTTATTGCTGAGAGTAGATACTCAGCATTCATGGTTCTGTTCCTGTGTTTTCAACAAACTGGGGGCCTTGGCTGTAAAAGGTGCAGTGAGGCATTGTGGAGAAGAGGAACTTTCTAGAGGAGAAGGAATTTAACCAGCCAAATCACTGGAGTGTGCAGGGTCCGAGTTAATTGCTGTGTGTTAGGTGTAAGGAGCTGTTTCGTGTAACTTTAAAACTGAGTAGCACATTCATGTTGGTCAGGATCGTGTTAGTCTCCTCCATAACCTCCCCTTTCACTTAATACAGTTACCCTATGTGACTTTTGTATGATTATGGTTATTTGTGTCTATAGGATTTACAGTAACAGAACCCCGATCTTTGATGGGATTTCTTGGAGCTATTGTAATACGTTTTGTAATGGAGACAGTTATTTGTGGTGGCTTCAATTTTGATATCTGAAGGATTCTTATGGTTGCAGTTATTTAGAAGACTAAGCTTCTGTATGGTGTTGTGGGACTCCCTGGTTTAGAAAAGTCTTTTTTGCATCTGGAAGTTAAAGGTGAAATACTCCTGTCTGTCTCTCTTGTGTAATTCTTCTCCATGCTGGCAACAGGATGCTTTCTTGCAGTGTTCTTTGTTGCTGCTTTTAAAAAATTTTCAAGGAAGAGGAGAGCAATCATATTTAATAATGCAATTACAATCAGGGGAAGATGTTTATCCTGTAAGATTCGAACTGCTGGAAAAGCCCTAGGGCATTCTGGGAAATGAGATGCAAATCTCCAGGATTACCTCGTCCTAAAAATACCAGAATCAAACAACAACAACAATCATTGCTCTGAACACTGTATTAAGTGACTAGTCTGTTATTGCCAGTCAAGAAGGTTCGGTTTCTTCAGCCAAAGGACCAGTCCAAACTAAACATTAATGCTGCGGCACAGCACGATATTGGTAGAGAGTGATGTGTGAGCGTGTTACAGGCACCCCCTCCCTGCTCTGCTCTTTGTGCTGCAAAAACATGATTTAAAAGTGTTCAGTAGCCACAGCTGGAGTCTTCACAGGTAAAAGCTCCAAGAAGAAAAGAAACCACATCTCATCTTTCTCTATAACCCAAAGGCCCTTGGTTTGGCCTGTGGCACTCTGTAAATGAAGACACATCTTGGTGATGCTTTATGACTAAATTCATTTGCAGAGTCTTAACTCGTACACTAAGTTGGCCATGAAAAGTATTCACGGAATGAAAATTTTGAAGATACTTCAGTTGTGGTATAGCAGCAGCAACGCATGCGCTTAGCTACTTCCTTAAAAAAAAAAAAAAAGACCTGAGACTGCACTGCTTAACTCATCTTGTATAACATCGGGTGCACCTTGTTTCTTTATATTTTCTGGTTACCAAGCAGCATTAAACCTAATGTCAGTTCTAGGATGACATCAGCCTTATTCTTTCAAGATCAAATATGAAACATAACCATTTAAAGATCTAGTCTGAGTTTAGTTTCGGTAAAATGTTAGTTGTGAAAACCTTGATGTTAATCTCCAGATTTAAGGCTGCATTGGATCTGAACCGAATTACAGACCTATGTAGCAGAGCACATGAACCTAGGCCAAAACATGCCTTTCAGTCAAAGAGATAAAATGTAAATCATTTCATATGATAATGACCTGAACTTAACTTGTATCTATCTAAACTGAATTTACACATTTGAATCCATGTGCACTGGAAACAAAGGATTCAAACACACATTTTTCTCTGAGCTAATTAATGAGGGCAGGTTCAACTTAGTTTCAATTTTATATTCTGGGATTCAAGTAGATAGAGTAAAGATCATTTGGAATTAAAGATGTATTTTAAATTAAAAAAATAACTTAGAGGTGTTCTGATGGTATTCTTGTACTCATTTGCTAAGATTTTTGGGAGGTTGCTTCAGAAGACTGAGATCCTTAGTTTTCATAGACTCCTTTTTTTGGGGTGGTGGTGCAATAAATCTTATTTTGTTCAAGTCCATTCCCTGTGAGGAGCTGCACTTTGCAAGTTTGCTGTACTCCTTTATCACAGAGGGAGAACACAAGGTTTCTTCCTCTCATGTGTCATTCATTGGCTTTGTTCACTTTCATTTGCTTCATCACACATTGTCTGGGGAAGGCAGCTTACCATTTACTGCTCAGGTACAGATTTGTGTCAAAACCTCTGTCTTCATTCCTCTGGGGAGTCTGGGATTTCAGCAGCGAAAGTGTTCCGTGTTGTGTAGCCATGTGACTGTCTCGTCACTCACCTGATGAATTGTGGATGCTCGACTTTACCCCCCGCAACTAGCTGCTGTCTCCTGGGGTTACTGAGACGATAGCGGTTGAGAGCGCAAGCACGGAAAGCCACTTGCGACACTCTGTTGCTCTAGTAACATGCTCTCTCAGACATCTTTGTGTAATCAGATGCTCTTGTTTCCTTATCGTCAAAAATCCAGAAAGTCAAGGTGGCCGATTTAAGGGCTCTGGCTACCAAAAGGTAATACGGGTGATTCTTTCATAGATTGCTTCTACTGGTTGAGGGTCCCTCATGAGAACAGTGTCCCATTTTGGGAGACAATGTACACATGCCTTAAAGAAGTGAGAGTTGAAACGAATGATGGACAGCAGAAGCAGCAGAAAGGGTAAATATTATGGCAGGAGTGATTAGCATCTACAAAGTTCCACAAAATATATTTCTGTAGTATGCAAATGGCATGTAAACTCAATTATGTGTATATATTTGTGTGTATGTGATGGTTTTCTGGGTATGAGAGTGCTGAACACTGCTGCTGTTTGTAGCAAGACAGAGTAATATGCAGTGCAATGGGAAAAGAGGTGAGGAATAACAACAGAAAGTGAAGTGATAAGAGACTAAGACAATAAAAGACAAAAAGCAATGAGAAATTAAGACATCTCTGTGTGTCTGGAAGGGGCTGAGGCTTGGCTGGTGCCTCCCAGCTGGGGTAAAGAGCACATCCTGGTGAGGTTTTTCCTCTCTGCTCTGGGGATCCCTCCTGCCCCCTTCATTTGAACTGTCCTAGGGAAGAAAGGGAAACATCATTTTGGGGCTGCCTCACCCAGGCATTTTTATATGTAAATCCAGCTGTATGCCATCTCTCATTCATTATTCCAGAGAATTTTTAGCAGTGGTGCACCAAGCCTTCAGATGTGTTTGCAGGTTTTACATCAGTTAGCTTATGTGCCAGAGAGACCCCACAAGGCCACTGGTTTGTCCTTTAGCCTCTGCGGTTCAGCTGTGACTGTGGGCAGAATTTGGTCCTTGAATTAACAACCAAAGATCAACCCCTGCCTTTAGGCACCCACTCCGGGTATAAGGGGAGGAAAAACCCTGAACTGCAAATTTAACATTAAATACAACATACTGCAGTGTGCAGTCACTCAGACTTCGCTGTGGGATGGATGGCAAAGTAGAGATCAAAGAGACCAAGCTGGAACGGAGTGGAGGGGAGCCAAGCATTTCCCTGCCATGCTCCCACTAAGCCTGGTGCCACGGGTGTGAGTAAGCACTGGCAGGGCAGTGAGACTGAAGCTGCCTGTTCCAGGAGGCCTTTCCCAGCCCTGGGGATATCTGAATCTGAGCGGAGTGTAAATATTTCCCCTGGACCGTGTTGCTCGGTAGACTTGTCACAAGTTGCTTTTCCAACGGTACCAGGATTAAGGAGTGAGGACAGAAAGGGCAGAAAAAAGCTTGCATAAATATTTTTTGACGCTTGGTTTAAACATGCAGAAGTTGTCAATCTTGTCCATATTCCCATATAGATCTTTGTGTGGCTGAGGCCTAGTGAAGAACTTTGCTTGCCGCATGGCACTGACTTTAATCTACAGCAGTTTGTGTCTTAAAAAGAGAAGGAGATTTTGAGGTAAATACCTAGGTGATCATTCTGTCTTATGCAGGATAGATCTGGGCCAAGACTAATCTTAATTTTTAACACTAGCATGATCAAGGGGGGGCAGTGGGAACCCAACTGTTCTCTGGCCAGTCAAGCAGGCTGTGCGCTTGCTTATTCCTAGTGTCAGAAGTCAGCATCTGCACTGCCAAGTCCAGAGTCATCAAATGGCTTTCGTTAGGGGAGCCAGCAGTGCAATGATGCTAAATTGGAGTTACTGGGTACATGAATTGGATTGTTTGATAGGTTTGAACTGGGTGGGGATAGGAAATTTAAATCTTCATCACCATGATAGACTGTAGTAAGGACAAGGCAGCTGTGCTTTTCACTGTTGTTGCTAGGCTGCTTTTGGAACTGTGTAGAAATGATCCTGAGTTTTATGTTACTAAAAGAAAGGGGGGGTGGGGCAGGAAACCTAGCAATTGAGTTTTGTTTTATTAGCTGCTAGCAGTGGGCATAGGATCTATGCTACGTAGCTAAACTGCTCCAATTCCATCAAGGAGAAGTTACATGTGCTTGCATGGTTAGTAAGCTGAGATTAATTTATTCTGTGGCTTTGGCAGGCTCTGGTGAACTGAATTGGTTATAGGGAATTATGGGGGAGAGTATCAGATGCCAAGCTTACTTTGATCTGATGAGACAAAGAGATTTGGAGTTGTTTAAAACATTTCTCACTTTGTTTGGTGTTTGGGGTCTTATTCCAGTTTGTTTGTAAGTGGGAACACAATTCTACCCTCTCTGTGTGTATAGGCAGTGGAGGGGTTTCTTCATTTGTACAAAGACAGGGAGCTGCGGACATCTGCTAGCTTTTAGCTGACTTTGGCATCCTTGTCAGAGGGATGTCAGAGGCTGGCTGTGCAGATAGCCAGCTTCGGAGTCACGGGAATATGCAAAAAGGGATGTTGTTGATGTATTGACCTTTGGGTAATTATCATGATTTGTTGGTGTGTGACTTACTAGTCAAGGAAATGCTGTTGTTTAAACCAAACTGATGAATAACATGGATGAAGGGCAGCTTAGTTCTCCTCCTTTGTCAGAGCAAGGGCACAAGCCCAGCTTTAAAGGCAAAACCTGTTACAGTGACTCAGTTGTGAACTGAAAAAAGGGAGCAGTCTAATTAGGTATTGACCAAGAAAAGTACTGGGGCTGTTATGCAGTCTGTAATGTGCACGTGTCACTAAAAAAAACCCAAACAAACGCTTAAATCCAAGCTATAGAATTTGGGTGTAGATCTGAGGTTTTTCCCTAGCTTGGGGTTATTATCGCCTTGAGTTTTTTCTCTGACTCATTTGAACCAAAAATGCATACAAATGCTTGTGACTTCCACACGTTGTGCTGCTCGTTTGTTATGTGAAGGGCTTACCCTGCTCTGGAACAAGCTAATTTTTATTGTTCTTGGTTGAAACAGCTTGGAGTTCTCAGATATGTGGGATACAATGACACTGTCATGTTTGGTGCCTGCCCAGAATCTCTCCCTAGTATTCTTTGTTACAGTTGCACAAATACTTTCCCATTAAAGGAATTAATTCTTGCTCGATCAACATTAAGAGCCAGGAATAAATGAAATCCAGCCTCTTCAATTAAATAGCATTATGAGTTATGGTGGAAAGAAAAAAAGCCCATCCCCTATTCCATCAGGGGAAAAAAAAGCCTGCTTTTTCTATTTGGCAGAGTGATTCTATGGATATGTCCCTAAACCTGAAAATCAGCAGTATAGCCCAGATCTTTCTAGATGATCCATTTATTTATCAGTGTTGATCCTTGCAACTTCTGCATAGTCATGAGTATCCCATTTCTGAAATTTTGAGCAATCCTTGCTGCAATCCCACTGCAGTTCACAGGTGTCCTGGGTGAGAGAAGCAGTGGTTAGAGCTTCCTTCTGCAAATCCGCATAAAAGTGGTCCACAGCAAAGTGAAGACCCTGTGGCATTTTTCCATGCACTGCTTTGCTCTTTAAATGCTAATCCTCCTCTGAAGTGCAAGAGCTTGATTCTGCTTTTATTTGCTGGAGTATAATTTGGAAGCAACTCTACTAGTGGTAGATGGTATCAAACAGGTGTCACAGAGGGAAGAATTTAGCCCTAAGCTAATTGAAAATTTGTGCTCCTGCATGTTCTTGGACTCCACTTGTGAAAGCTGCTGAGTAGTTTGGGATAATATCCACTTCCATTATTTAGCTGCATAAAATACCTTGAAGGCAAATAGCGCATCTATAAATTAAGCTTCTGAAGTGTCGGTCAGGTTTCTCGGGGGGGTTTTGACAGTGAGATTATTGACGGTGTAAAGTGATAGTTCTGCTCTTGAAAAGCTCATTCTCCTAACACAAATCACAGCACTGCCAGGATTTATTGAACTGCCTGATGGAGAGGTACCGTACAAGCTACTATTAGTTCATTTCCTCAGCTTTGCCATCAGGAGGCTTTAAATAATTGTATTTGAAAGAAATGTCAGAGTGACAGAATTGGGTGCAGAAGGCCATAGATATTCCCTCTCTGCTCCACCCCGCCCCTGTTCTTTCTCTCGTACTCTCTCTTGCTCTCTCTTTTTATTATTTGATAATTTCAGAGGGAGAGGGCTTCCCCAGCTGTGTTATCAGAAGGTTTCAAGACATTGTGTCTGCTGCTTTAGGCAAAGTCTTGCCTCGGCTATGCTGCAGAAGTGGGAAGCTTACCAGCTTCATGCAGTCCTGCAGATTTGTTTAGACAGCCAAGGATGCTCCTGCAGGGTTGGGGCTGCCACAGAGGGTTGAAGTAGCAACTGTGAATAGGGCAAAATCCATACTGGTGCCACAGTGGTGGCACTGTGAGGCTTGGCAGCCTCCAGGGAGGAGAGGTGCAACCCCCGGAAGGCTGTTGGGAAGGCAGAGACTGCTCAGCAGTCCTTCTTTAAACTGGCTTGTGAATTCTTCATACGAGAGGAAAGGCAGCTGGTGTGCATGGAAACCTGAAGCAGCAGGTGCCGTACTCTTGAAAACAAAGGACAGTGAGTTCATGGAATCACAATACATTTTCAGTTGGAGCAGGCCTCTGGACATCATCTGGTCCCATGAGCAGGGCTAGCTCAGCAGGTTGCTCACAGCCTTGTCTGGCCAAGACCCAGAAAGCTCCGAGGACAGAGCTTCCCCAGTGTCTGGGCTGATGGCCTCTGCCCTGGTGGATCTGAGAGGAGAATGTAGGTGCCCTTGTTCTCACCAGTTTTATGCTACTCCAGACACGTTACCCACAACGTGCTTGTGTGGTACCACACTGTGCTGACACTGTATACCAGGACTTTGTGACTGTGTGTGCTGAGCTTGGTTGTTGCCATTCAACATATTACTGGGGAGAGACAAATGCATCACTACAGCTCCTGCTAGGAGGTGCCTTGGGTCCGTCTCTGACAGTGGTTCTGGCTGAGCTGTCTTGCTTCAGCTGAATTTTAGTTGTGTGCAGGAAAAGTTGAGGTTAATGGTGCTGGATAAACATAATACTAGCCTTTAGTGTGACCTAAGCGACAGCAGGGTCAGAAGGGATTTATCCTCGGTCTTTCTTTGTCCTTCACGACATTGGCATTGTGCTGACCCGTCCCATTAACAGACCAGCGGGGCTCAACTGGCCACAACAATGAAGATCCTGCCCCACTACAGGGGTTGGTGTATTAAATGCATTTAAATACAAAGGCAATAATTGATCCTCAAGGACATGAAACTGGGCTTTTAAGGTAATTTTTATGGCATTTTGCTGCCCACTCTGCACTGTCCCTTAGAAAATTTTGACACACAAGCTGTTTTAGGATTCCTGGATTTCCTTATAGCCTGTTTGTGTTAGCTTGTCATATATCCCAACTGTCCCTTTCTCTGGAGACAAAGGAGGGTGGTTACAAAAGAGTTCTTCTCCTACTGCAACTTTGAAGGTGTGTTTGAACCCTTTAATTTAATAATCTCAAGGTAAGCAAGGCTCACGACTTGCTGCAGGTGGAGGAACCTGGTTTCTTGAAGGCTAAGAGCATGGCACATTGTCCTGTGTATTTGGAGAAACCACTGAGTTCTATCTCTGTGAGTGCTTCAGACTACTGAATTCATACAGAGGCTACTGAAGTAAGGAGAGAATATCTCCTAGAGTATTTGTAACACTACTGCATATTGTCTCACTTTTGTCACAGCAAGAATGATGGCTCTCAGGGTTTGCACATGAATGTGTTTAGGGGAAAAGCATCTCTAATTTATTATGAGCAGTCAGAAAAGAGAAGAGAGAGGCATTATTTTTGCTGGTGAAGTAATTTTAAGAATGAAATGGACACACAACCCTAATAAAACAGAGGCTTGTAGCTTTTAGAAGAGATAAAACTTGTAGAGTTCTGCTCATTTTTACAATAAAAATATGTAGAAAATGAGAATCATTATCTTGTTTTTACAAATTCTTTTACAAAGGTGAGGTGCAACTGCCTGCTCCACTCCACAGGCTGCTTCACATGTCCTACAATGTTAAGAATTTATTTGTGTGATTCTGCCAGATTCTTGAAGAAAGCTGCCCTTCTAAATGGCAAATGGAAAAGAAAACCAAGGCGTAATGTACCTCAGTCCTTTCCAGGGTGTAGTGAAGAAATTTGTCCTTTTCTTTTAGTTTTCCTTTTTTCAATGAAATTGGCCCTTCAGGGGAGTGGTTGACTCCGGAGAGTGCTCAGCCCTAGTTTCTCCAGTAGAAATTGGGAGAATCTGTTTTGTTCTTGTCTTTGGGCCCCCTTGGTTAGATGTAGCTTTGAAGAAGAGATCTCTGGTCCCAAATGGGGAAATATCGTTCCTTTTCAGTCACTTCAGTCCCACTCCCTCATACCCAGTCTTGGTCTGAATTGCAAACTGATTTCAGTTCCAAAACGTATCTGATAAGATTTTGACTCCAAAGTATTTCTCCCATAGCTTCCTTATTATCTCAGTGAGCCCTGAACAATAATGAGCCTGTAAACACACGGTTTGTAAGCCTATTACAAGCTTCCCAGTATTATAATACGATTAGTCAGCACTGACTCATTTGTTTCATAAAGGCAAACTGAGGGGATTCAGGGATTTGTTTATTTGGATGTATCAATTTGTTGCACAGTCTAACTTACTTGTTACAGAAATCACAGTTACTGCTCATCAGCTGGCTTCCCTTTTGCTGGGAGGCTGCATGCTACATTTGCAAAATCCTCGCTTTCCACCAGCATTATCCAGCTTGCTTTTGCAAAGGAAATAATGTTAAATGGAGCTTTTTATTTAATACAAACCTTTTCCATATAACTCCGGAGAGTTAAATGTGGCACAGAATGTAAACTCTGAACCGCTCTCCATAGGATGTCCATGTAGCTTCCATCTTGAGGTAATTATATCAAAACACATGCCACTGCTCCCATGGACTGGTGATCCAGCTAGTACTTAGTGTCTGAATTAATGTTTGGAATTGTTGCTGCTTTCTTTGTAACAGAGACGAGAACCCAGATGGTTTGGGTTACTGGTAATGGATTCCAGTGCTCTGAAATCATTCACTCGCATCCAGCTCCAGTCTGTAGTAACCCAAAGTAATTATTATTTGATTGCTAGCTGGTGATGTAAAGTGAGTTGGTCATCTCAGCCTGGGTGGACAGATGTCCAAGTTAAACAGCACCAGCTTAACAACTGCCAGCAACTCTTTGAAATTCTGCAAAGGATATTGCTGAAGACACTTAGATAAAATGGGTTGGGAGTTTTCTTCTCTTGCTGGTCATTTGAATGGAGAAAGAAATCCAGAATGGAAAGCCAGTAGAGCCTCTGCAGACTCTTACCTGAAAATGGATTCTCTGGGATCACGGCTGCTGAGTGCAGAGTGGGAGGAAAAGACTTATTCTTTGTCACTGAATCTCTTCTGTCCTGTTTCTTTGTACTGGTGCAGAGTGCCTCTAAGGCAGTGGGTAGATGTGATAGCATTGTGTGCTTGTAGATGGGCATTTACCTATGAAAAAGTGTTTCTCTGTCTGCCTTCTAACTCTGTGGGGTTTTGTGCATGCTTTCTTGGAAGTTACATTTCTCTACTTATCCTGAAAGTCTTTAAAAAGAGGGGATTAAAAAAAACCCACACATTGAAGTAGTTTGTATTGGTTTTGTTCCCCTTGTTTTTACTTTTGATAACACAAAGAAATACTGATTGTGGGAATGAGGCAGCAAGAGATTTTGGGCATGCAGAAGGCCAGCAAAAGGCCTTTAGACCATCTAAAATGCCATTTGTGTTCTCCAAGCAAAACAACATGTAGATGCATCATAAATGGTCACATAACTTCCACAACACTCTTCTGGAGTAATTTTCACCCTTAATTTCCTTCAGAGTTGAGAAACTTTCCTATCTCTTTCTAGCTCTTCATCAGCTAAACAGATCAAGTAAAGATACTGATATGTTTGGCTTCAGTGCATAAGCAAGATGATGTGGATATGTGAGATACGAATGTGAGATTCCATTGCCTGCAGATCTATTCATCACACGTGCATATTGCCATCACCTGACAAAAGCAATATGGAATAAATGGGTATGTGGCATAGTCTTTCATCACATAGCTGGGAGATATAAAATCTCTTGACCTTTTTAGCAGTCTTTTGAGGCAGAGTCAGGAGACGTGGTTTACTTGACCTAAAGGTTCCTCTTTTCCTGCTACTGGAAGAGAAATCCTATTGTCAGCTGAACTTTTGGCTGTGGCCAAAGGTCTTCCATTACTGTCTTTTATCTCTGAGGCTTGGCTCTTGGCCATGCAATTGCACTCAGTTTGCTTGCTTTGACTCTCGCTTGTCCTCTTTGAATTGTGAGAAATTTAGGAGCAACCTCACCAAAGCCACTTCTCTATTCGTTATGCTATAGTCAAGACTGTAAAATGGCTGAAGAGCATTTGCCAGGACAGTTCTTTCTTTGGGCTTGTTGTGCCTGCTTCGTGGGTGCTCAGGTCAGTGGGTGTCTACATCTCCTGACTTGGGGACAGCCCTAAGTGTCCTCCCTCTTACATGAGCTTGCCAGACTCTGCACCTGCCCTTCATGTGGAGATAGCAGCTGGTGAGAACATTAATGGCAGTTGAATACATTCATTGGTGTTTCCTTACTTAGCTGGTAATATATGTTGAATATAGCACTTAAGTGTTTGTATTAGTGACGGTGTAGACCTTTAGGCCATTTCTCTATGAACTGTAGGATATAAAAAGCTGTGAAGAAAGACTGCTTCAGAAATTATAATACATTAATGCATTTCTCCTTCACAAAAAGAATTTTATGTTCCAAAGGAAACAAACTTCCAATGAATTGACTTGACTTGATTGGCTGATATACTATTGTGAATTAAGACTGGTGTTAACACTCTATTTAAAATTTCCAGTTGTATTAATGCTAATTGGTAATGTTGGTACTATTATTTAGGCTTAGCGTTGCTGCATGTGTTAGTATAAACTTCAACAACCATGTGGTCATTCCGAAAAATCTCAGCAGTTAGTGGCATATAAGTCAACTAGCCTGTGAGGGCGGAGGTAAAATTAAAATATTTTGTTCCCTGGCCAGTGATCTCTGCTACTGAAATGGGATCTCAGTTCCTTGACCCTGAAAACAGCAGCAACAACAGGAGAAATAAATGCTGTAAACAGCTCTATAATGAAACCTCTCAGACAGCCTGTCAGCATGTGCTGATCTTTTGCCTTCACTTGCTGCTATGACAAATTAGGTTGACCTTTCCTTGCTAGCATCTTTTTTAAAAAAAAAAAAAAAAAAGGGAGGGGGGCGGAAAGGCTCTAGAATTTGAAAAGAGCCTAAGGGAATTAGGTACCCAGTGCTTATTGAAATTTAGCTGGAGTAGGGCATTTAACGCTCATAGCTGCCTTTCAGAATCCCATGCTCTATAAATTATACCCAGCTCTGGAGGTGGTGAGAGTACCTGGGCTGATGGCATAGGGCTGTAATTTAGCCAAATGATAAGAGCAATATACTTGAAAAGTCAGGATCGATACTTTTCATGAGTTAGATTAGAGAGGCACCAGCATGAGAATTAACAGCAAAAGCTGGTAAGTAAAGTTTGAGGAATTGCTAATCTCTGTTTTATGGCTCTCTCCAGAAAGCATTCAGCACAGGGCAGCACTAAGCAGTGATTGAGAACCCTTCCAGGGTCTCCTTCATCACACGGCATATTTCTTATCTGGCGGTTGCAGGTTCCCAAGGTCTCAGTCCATCCCAGTTTAGATTTTTCAGCTGTCGTGTATCTTTCCATAGTTTACTAGATGATTTCTGTCCCCCTCCCCACCACTCTCGTGGTAGCTTTGCAGTGTTACCTAAGACAGGACTCAAAGGGAAAATACCCAGAAGAACAACAGGTACTTGAGGATATTGTGTTGGATGCCAACAGTATTTACCACCTATATTTTTAGAGTGCATCCTGCCATGGTCTTTAAAAAGAAGGTGTTTTTCTGCATTGATGAAACATTTCTCCTGATGCAACTGTAATTAGGACTGTAGAGCATCCTTGGGGTCCAGCCTGACTCTCATTTAAATCAGCAGGAGCAGAACTGATCCCTTTTAAACAGTACTGCATTTGTGCTGCAGCACCATGATGTATTTTGTTGTTTTCCCTTCCGTTAATGACAAAGGAGGAGCGAGAAAGATAAATAATGTTGTGGGAAGGGGAGGGGGTGTTTGTCTTTGAACAATGATGAAGATAAAGATGGATAAGCAGGGCAATTTGTGAGTTTTATTCTCTATCCCACTTAATGGGTTGCAGTTATATAAAGAAATGGAGGTCTCAGTTAATCTTTATACTGTCTCCTTGTTTGGGAACACAGTTACTTCAAATTAAGTTAGCCTTTTGCATCTTGCTGGAAATGATACAGTTTCTTTGGTGTCCTTGTTTACTTTTCATTGATCTAGAGAAACAAAATTTCTCCCATCTTTTCCTCCTGGGATGTTAAAAATAAAGGGATCACCTTTCTGCTTTCAGCTGCCATGGCCTAAAAAACATAGGAATGAGAAATAAATTCACCATGGTTTGAAGAAATCCTCTTCAAAAAACTGATGGGGAACACGACAGAGAGTTAGAGAGACCTCTCCCTCAGAAGAGTAATATATATTTTATTCTCTTATTAATATTTCATTGGCAAGAAGGTCAAAATCTACATTTAAATGGAAATATTTAAAAAGCAGAAGCATAATATTTGACTGTCTGGAGCTTTTATGGGTTAGAGAAAACCAGAGGCTTGAACACATTGGTTCAAAATTCGTGGGGTGGGCTGGGAATTCCTTGTGAAATTTATACAGCAAAGGAATCCTCCATTTGCCTTCATTGACACCTCTGATAAAGGGTTTATGTTCTTAATACAGAGCTCCCTTTTAATTTAAAAATCCTTTTAAGTATGTCATGTCAGCTAGAAAAGAGTCTTTAGATGAGATAGTCTGTCACTGCTTAGAATATTATCTTGGTAGATAGAGCAATCCATGGCTTGTGACGACACTGTGTTATTTCTTCAAGGGATGGGGGAGATTAAATGCTGCTGTGTGTGCTGTTGGCAGAAGCTGGGGTTTCGGGAGAGGCTGCCCTCAAAGCACTTGGCATGAGGGAGCGGGGATCACCAGCACTGCCTCTCAATCTGGCTGGAATTGTGGTCTCATCAAACACCTAATACAGATCCCATTTGGGTGTATGGCAAAATCTGTGTGATTTTGAGAGTGGAACCCATCTGCAGAGATGATCCTGTAGATCACTTAAGTCAGGATGTGAAGTGGCTTGAACAGTTGCTGCCTTCTACTTGGGCTGATTTCTAATGCACTTGCTTTCTAGTCCTAACAGTTTTGGGTTTAACATCAGTGACTTGGGGCTGAGGTTCCCAGACTGTGGCAGCTGTGCCGCTAACCTTAGGTATGCTAAGTCAAAACAGCTTGAGAAAAGGAAATAAAAAGCCCAGTAGGCTGTATTTTCCTAATAAGATGGGGGGTGGTGGTGGAAATTAAAGTTATCATCTTCTGCCCAGCAGAGAACTGCGCATGCCTGCACCCTGCATTCATCCAAGAGGAGAGGGCCAGGCTGGATGGCATCGCTGTGCCCACGCACAGCCCTGCATCGAGCCAGGAGCTGCTGCTTGTCCTGTGGGTGCCTTTCTGTAATGGGCACATTGTTCCTTGTCTGTCATGGGGACACCTGAGTTTGGGAATCCCTGCCTTAAGGGACACATTAGGCAGCCCAGGAGAGAGAGCTCTGAACATCTGGCCGACTTCTGTCCCAGGAATGATATTGATCCCTGGCTTCTTTTGACACAGCGTGTTCGCAAGTGCGATGCCTTTGGCTTCAACAGCAGCTGTAGGAGCAGCGTGCTCTGCAGAGGAGTGATAACATTGATCCGTTACTGGTGCAACAATATTTGATTGAGTCCCAGTGCTGGGCAGAGGGTTGGGTGGTTTTTTTCTTGTGTGGTGGGGTTTTTTTGTGTGGGTGTGTGTGTTGTGGTTTTTGTGTTGTGGTGTTTTTTTTCTTTTTTTTTTTTAAATCAGCATCATATTGACTAGCAGCAGACCGCTGAGTATTTGTGCAATTTGGGAAAATTTGCCTGCCTTGCCACCACCTATTTCCAGCACACCTGTGCCTCACAGACTTGCGGGTAATTGTTGGAAATGATACAGAGGAGCTCAGTGCTAGAGCCTGGTGCAACGGAGGAGACTCTGCTGCTGCTTGAGAGACTTGTAACCAGATTCCAGTTTGTGCTGCATTGCCCCTTCATGTAACCCTATTAAAGAGCTGTAAATAGTAATATAAATGATGTTACAGTCATTTGTTTTGATGTATCTGAGCCTTTAATAAATCAGCTGCAGCTTGGTTAATAGGAATATGAGAGTGTGGTGTTTGTTGCCAGCAGCTGCTAGTAAATTACAATGCAGTCATCTGTTGTACAAGGGAATTAAATGTTTGTTCTCTTGCTCCCTCTCGCTTTTTTTAGAGCATCAGAATTGTGCTCAAGACCCTGTTCTTTCCTAGGCGTCCTCTTTGCTCTTTTTACACATGGCTGGGGTGGCAGGGACAGCATCCACAAGGAGATTCGAGCCATTGCAATGTCTCAGCTCCGTATTCCAGCATTGCCGTGTGTGTATCCTCCAAAGCAACGGTTATTGCATTTGATTTTGCTTGGGTAACAATTTCTGTCATGGGTTGTCAGCAGCATTTGATCCTGGGACCTCTAACACAGACCTTAAAGAACTGAGCTGAAGAAGTCATTTCCTTGGTGGGCAGTTATAATAGGCAGGTTTTGTGTTTGGACCAGCCACGCACTCTGCCAGCCTGATAGACTTGCCTGGCCTGAGGCTTTTTCAGGCTTTAGGACTGTCTGGAATGGACTCAGGGCTGATTATATGTTTGGTGTTACAGATGTGTCAGTCAAAATGAATTACTTGTTTCAGTTTCCTTTATAGGTTGTGATCAGAACCGGGTGCTTATAGCCACAGTAGGTTGAGATAATGTGTACATGTGTGATTGTTTTAGCAAGATTTCTGCTAGTAACTGAGCTGAAGAAACCATCAGACCCCAGAGAAGCCTCTTGTCATGGCTGTGAGGCTTTTCATAAGCACATGTCCACCAAAAGGCTATCGTACAGTCACAGCCGCCCTCTGTGCTACATCCCTTTGCTCTATCCTCTTATGAAAGAGTTGCATGGAACATTTCAAATTTCAGTACGCAAAATTAATCTGATCTTTCAGTGCTTTACTTGCCACTAGATAAACATGTACATGCAGTCTGGGACTTGAAACTTATCTGAATTAGTCAAAATAGCTCCTAGAATTCTATTAAAAACTTGTGATTTCTTTATTTGATGGAGGAAGGTTTGGCTATGGTCTTTATATCATAAAATGTTTCCGTACTGTAATGTGGTGATCGTTTCTTCTGGCTCTCACTGTGGCTGTGTAATAATTCATGTATCCAGATCGAAGATGACATCAGGTTTGCCAAATATTGCAATTAAAATGCAACATAAAAGCTGCGTTCTCTATGTTTTCTGAATTTTTTCCTGGCTTTCAGCAGCACCCACATATCCTGGCATGACCACATGTAGCGCTGAGCAGGAAGCAGCTACATCTTTCTGGAGGTGTTTGTGTTAATGAAATTTATCCGCTGGCAAAGAAGGGCAATCTCACCTAGACTTTGCTTTGGGCTTGGAGTTGAAGCAAGTGTTCCCAGCGTCCACACACGGCTGGAGAAAATGCATCAGTGCACAGCTTTAGTTTAACTGGAGCGGTTGGTATGTGCTTTCTCAGTTTAAAGGCTCTAGGAAGGAACTGTACTGGACATATTTCTGCAGGTGAACACTAACTTTGCTCTCACAGTCTGTGCACTGGGAAGTGTGTGCAATCCAAGGATAACATCACAAATCTATGCAGCCTTATCTGTATTTATTAATATTTTAAAGGAGAAAATGGCACTGGTTGATACAGATACTGTTCCTTGGAGACTGATTATTAACGCTTTTGTTTATGTTTTGTGGTCTGTCTTACACGAACCTCTTTGGTTTCTGAAGGTGATTTTCATATGCAAGGTTGCACTTCATAATACATTTGAGATCTGATTTGGAGAAATAAATCTTGTTATATTAGTATGACTAGCTTTTGTCAACTCCCAAACATAGGCGTTGTGGAAGGTGATATTGCCTGACAGATGAATGCTCTGAATGTTTGATCCAGTGACCACTTAAATCCACACTGTGGTGGTGGTGCTTTTTTTTTTTTTAATTTCTCTTTTAAGAATAAATGTACTCCTGTTACTCAAAAAATCGAAGTCAAGCCCAAATCAGTAACACACTTAAGCACACATTCATATCACATTGAAGACCGTGAATTTTAAGAATGTGTATGTGCCTGTTGTTGATACCTTTTGAAAGCAAAATTCTAGCTTGGAAAAAATGATTTATTAATAAATAGCAATTGAATTTGAAAGAGGCAAAGATTTTCTGATTTTTCCAACAAAGGCCAACTCAGTTTCCCAGCTGAAGTTGACGGCTGAAATCCTGCACACGTCAGTAGTACAGAATGAATCTCTCAACAGAGGTTTGTTTTCTTTTCACTGATCAGCTTGGCTCTGCATCATTAAATCTAAAACTGCTTTGCTGAAATCAGACTGGGAGCTCGCTCTTGTAATGAGACTTGCAGTTTGCACATTCTGGCGAGCTGATACGATTTCCAGCTTTTACTCCACTATATTGTAAAAAGAATACTTATACCAAAGACTTATACCAAAGTCTGTTGGAGGCAGGTTGCAGTATGTTTTAAGTCCAAAACCTAGAGAGATTTTACAGAAGATTTTTGGCCAATATGCAGTCTCAGTTAAACGTTCTTGATAACGTAAAGCACATTCCATTTCCTTCTGTAAAATACATCATCTCGGCAAGGTATCCAGGGGAGTGGGTCACTCTCCCCGTGCAAGCTCCCCACGTGGTTTGGCTGACTTGCTGATGTTCTCCAGACACACTTTACGAGCTCTGCCACAAATTTATAAGGGTGAATTAAAATGACTGTATTTCATACTTCTATGGACTGGTGTTTTCTATTTAAAAGCCAAACGAGTGTGGGCTGTGGTTTCTGCGGAGAAAAGCCCGAACTATAGTTTCTAGATTAAATCGGTTCATTGGGACAGTAACATGCAAAGTGCCGTGCACTGCGTGTCTGGCTGCCTCTGCTCGAGCAGCGAGCTTCAGAGGTATCCTGTGTGCTGGAAGGAGTGCTCCCTTATGGGCTTCTTTGTTTCTGGTACCCACTATGAAGAAGCTATGAATCTGCAGTGCAATTCCTGCCCGCATGTGCTGTGATAAAGACAGTGGTTGAACTGAGACTGAATATTTGCTTCATTCTGCTACTTTAACAGGCAGTTTCTCTTTTTGCATTATTCTGTACTTACCCTGGAGTGCCTGCCCACTTGAGCTGCGAACAAAAGGCAGCCTCTGCCGGCTCTTGTCCCCCTCCTTTACGTAAAGAGCTGCTGCTGAGACAGGCTTGTGAATCTCTTCCAAACTGGTGTCACGGTGAAGCTTTTCCTCTCGTTTAAAGTGTGGAGGTTGTTGTTTGCCTTTCCCTGCTGTTGTATTGAGTGAAGTAGGGACACTGTGTATGTGCCTAAGTGATTCTCTGTGTGCTGGATCGAATGCCCAGCAGCATAAGCTTGTTTGAATGAAGGCACGTGCGGTAGCAGTCTGTGGTCCTATGGCAGGGCATCACCTGCTAGCTCTGTCTCACAGCTGGGGTATGTTTTTTGCAGACGTAGATTTGCTCAGTGCTCTGGAAGGAAGTCACAAGTAGGGTGCAAAGAGAATGAATGAACCAAAGCTAAAGCTGGAAGCTACATGATGAAAAAAAAAAAGTGTATCTAAAAAAAAAAGGCAACCTAGAAGTAAGCTTGAAATTAATCTGTGGCTCCTGGGTGTTTGTAAGGGGTCTGTAAAGCATCTGGGCAAGGGATATGAAGGGGAGGTACAAGCAGTTGCAGCGTGGGCACAGCACATCTTTATGCCCTCTCCAGGACCCTCTGTAGTCACCTAGTGAGACTGTACTCGGGAGAAAGAGTTTAGGGAAGATGTCCAGTGCAATGCTGTATTTTTGTGTCTTGTCTTTGCTATGCCCTTGTCATGCTTGGATTTCTCAGCGTAGCTGTTACCCACCACTGCTGACTTGTGCTGATCTGGCTCCATCCACTGATGCTCTTGACTGGGCTTTGAGGCCCAGCGGGGAAGCGCCAGCTCTGACAGTGCCGGGTTGTCACTGGAGACCGTGAGATATGAGGAATATCAAACTGCAAAGCTTCTTTGAGGAAAATGCACCTCTGGGCTTTGATAGTTCTGTCGCAGTCTCTGAATTTGGGGGACCTGTTTCTCAATGTATAGTGCCTGGCAGCAATGCAGGGCGGTCAAGAACTGCTATGGGAAATGCCTGAATAACCAACATGTGTTACTGGGTGTGTTAATGCACTCTTCCAGCCCTTGGAACTGCAGTGCTGGGGTCTGACTCTGTCAGCTGGAGATTATCTGCAAATAGTATCTCTAAGTGATCTGAGTAAAAACTCAATCTCTGTGCTTAAAAGAGTAATGTCTCTATAAGCAGGGATGCTCTCTGACAACTGCAATGAGCTCTGAGATAACTGACTGATGATCAGTGCTTTACAGATTAATGATGTCAGGTAAATGGGATTAGAATTACATTCTTGTAGTAGTTTAGGTTGCGGCACTTTCAATTTACATTAATTTCAGGTCAAGGTAACTTTTCTCTATCCTGTTGCCGAAGGGCAGAGAATCAGAAGCCAGTCTCTGGCACCCCAGTTTTTCATATTGCTGTGCATCCTGTGTTCGAGACAGATTGCTGCAAATAGTTTTTCCATGAGCTTGAATAAATCAGACTTAATGTATGAAGACTTGAAACGCATTTTCTAGGCTGTAGAAATATATATTTTGTAACAGATGCCATACAAATGCCTTGTGTCCTGTAAAAATATATAGACATTTTGAATGTGATGGGATATAAGAGCATCAAGATTCTTCAAGCCAAAAAGCTACAGACAGTTGTAAGAAAGATTGTCTTGTCTGTCAGTGCAAATGCTATTATACAACTGAATCATAACTGGCTGCACTTGACTAGCTGTATCTGAACTTCTGTCAGCTGTTACAGACAACTCTATTCTCTTTGTAGGTTTGTTTTTTTTTTTCTTCCCCCTGGGAACTCAGCTGAACTTGTTCTCATACAGAGATCTCTGCTATGGCTGGAGCATTTCATTTAGATATTTAAGGTGTTTCTATTTGTTGTGTTAAGACTTAGTGGAAAACTTGTACTGCATAATCTCAGATCTCCCTGATAGAAATCAGCTGTGCTGGATGGTGGTGGTTTCTGTTCCTTGGCTTGCAGTGTGGACGGGACAGTTCTGTTGAAATAGCTGAATCCTGGCTCAAAACTTCAGCTAAAACCAAACATTACTTGCTGACTTTCCAGAAAGGGTGGTTAATGCTCTAATTTTTGTGTAGTGTTGAGGTCTGTTTCCACCAAATTTTGAAACACAGGGAGGATGTCTTCTGGTGTTGGAGAGTTTTACATTTAAACTGCTAGATGGAACTAACAAACTTCTATCTAGTGTGGCACTTCTTTCTGGCAAGATTCCCAACCCTGTTAAGAGTGACATGAGCTTGGCATTTTGACTTAAATTCAAAATTCCCACCAGCTTTCAAGAAGCCTAAAAGCAGGTTTTGACAATAGCTGTCCCTGTAACCCATTCTTACAACTTCAAAATAGGTGATATGGGTATTCCTTGGGCTTCTTGTCCTAGAAAAATCAGGTCATTTTACTTGGTGTTTATTAGCATGATGTCAAGCCTGAATGTCACTAAGAAAAGTTAGGAGAGATTTCATGGAGCATCACATGAACTGAGTAGCTTAGCTGGAGGTGTAGGAACTGGCCTTATATCCAGGGCCAGCTAACACAGACCATTGAAATCAAAGTTGTATTTTAAACATCACACCAGCCAACTTGATTCCTCAAGGTTCTTCCTTGTAATCTTACTCTTTATTGCAAGTTAGCCCATCAAAAGCTATCTGCAAGTAGCTGCAGTGGAGTATATTTGTGCATTTAAATACAGGATAGCAATCTGAACTTCACTAATTACACTGTAGTAGTTTAACTGAACAATTGAAATATCATAAATCTTTCTGTCAATGTAAAAGTGCCCTCTTTCTGTCATCAAAAAATTTGCCCTTTTTCCCCTCTTCTTTTAAGCAAGTGGTTGCTGTAAAGTCTACTACTGAAGTGCTGAGGTTAGAGGGCTCAGCTGTATGACAAGCTGGTGGTTAAATGCCGGGGATAACATGCTTTCAGAAACATTTTTTTGAAATTTAGCACATGAATAGTGTGGTTTAAATAAAAAAATCGTTGTCAGCTAAAAGCAAAGCCTGCCTTGGAAAAGGAATAAATAATGACAAAGTGTCAAAATANCCCCCCCCCCCCCAAAAAAAAACAAAACCAAAAAAAACCCCACCAACCCAAACAGAAGTTCCTGTAAATAGCATTTAAAAGTTCATTGACATATTTAAAATGTGTTTTGTGCTGTGTCAACATCAGTTGAAACTCCTGGTATGTTTACCTTTGGTAATACTGTTTTTTCCCTTAAGTACATTATTTATTTTTAATGAAACACAAGTAATGAGACCAAGGAATTTCTGTCTACCCCTCACTCCCCCACCCCCCTACCTCAGGAGAGAAGGCTCGTTTGCTAAATGTGATCCAAAACGACAAAGTAAAGGAAGACTTAAAATCCATTTTTAACTCCCAGGAAACACTGCAAGCATCTGAGTGCAAGCGTTCTCAGTGTAGCAGCACAGCAGTAAAATTACATTGACCTCGTCAACTGTAACAGCTCTCATTTAGCAGCTACTACTCCACTTAGCATGGCACCATTCTGCAGTGATCATTATACTTTGAACTTATGGCCTGACTTGTAGAGAAGCAGAGCACCCATAGCTTCTTTTGATGTTGATGGGAAGTGTGGGTGCTCAACAGACTATGAAAATTGAACCGTTACCGTTCAGAGCACCTTTAACAGAGGACTTCAGAGTGCTGAGATTAACACCCACGTCAGAGGTCAGACCCTGAGTTGGTGGAGGAGCCCAGACTAATACTAACTCTCTGCCCATCGCTTTAATCAATAAACTGGAGTTCAGGACTGCTGTGAGTAATGTGTTTGGGGGGTGGTGGGGACTCAAAGGAAGATGAAAAATGGTTATGGACCAGAAAACCTGGGAGTTAAGAGTGGATCAACACTTAAATTCCATTCCTGGCTCCTTTCCTAATAACCATATGACACTGGACATGCCACTTGTTCTCTATATGCCTTCATTTGTCTTCTGTGAAATAGACATAAGTCCTTTTTTGTGGTATTTTTTTCTTGGGTGTTTTATTTTTTTCTCTCCACCTTTCTGGTGGCGAGCTGTGAAGGCTCCAGGTTATAAAGTTGTCGTTGTACCACAGAATTAAATGGTAGTTTTGTCCATGTTTTTTTTTTAATCGCCTGCAATTAGGGCATTCAGACTCATGTTTTAGCGATACAGAATAGTGCTAATTCATGTGTTACTTTAATACAAATAATTAAAAAAACCCATAAAAACATACATATTTAGCCCTTAACGTAGGCTGATTTGATCTGTCTGAAAGTCAAACAGTGTTTTGAATTAGTGGACCACAGAAATGCTGTGCATTGTCACAACGCTTGTTTTAGCTTGATCCTTAATTTAAATAAAAGAGTCTTCATTTTTCAATGTTCTGATTAAAAGACACATTTTAATTCTGTAGCCATTAGGCATCTAACCGCAAAATATTTTACTCAGAGTCAATAAGTAAGAATTGCTAAGTGATAAATATTTTACTTTTGTTAGGAAGACATTCATCAGAGTGGATTTTTATACTCCCATTTTCATTCCCTGTAACAGAGTTTATTATGCAGATACAGACAAGTCTTTCGATAACAACAGTGGGAATGGTTCTGGTTTTACTCAAATTTTATTAGACTATTTTTGAGCAATAATTCAGCAATAATCCCACAGTAGCAAATAGTTATGTAAGGGGCTGTGGTCTCCTGTGGGCTTATTATAGAGTGGGAGGTATTTCTTTACTTGGCATTACTGCATAGTTTAGCACTATTTCATTCCCAGAACACTAGCGAGTTTGTTTCTGATTTAAAGGTATCGTTGCATTTAAATTTTGGGAATTGAATGCTTTTGAAAAGATACCGGCTTGAATATGAGGGGGGTGGTTAGCTGACTGTTGGCTGCTGCCAGAATTTAGTCTCTGTGCACGTGGTTACCCATTTCCCAATGCACAGAGGTGATAAATGCAAATATCAACATGTGATATTTTCCATTTACTCTGCCAAGTTGTAAACAAAGCTCTCAGTTGGATATGATCCCTTTTCAATACTAAAATATTTAAGAGCTACACAGAGCTTTTCATTTTCCAGGTGAAATCAAGCTAGATTGTGCCTGTTAGCATAGACCTGGTATGGGACACACAGGCATTGTCCCAGAAGACTTTTTCCTTCAGAGGTGTTCTCCCATGATAAGCAGAGCTCTTCTTCCTGCAGCCAGATACAAAACTGAAATGAAGAGGAAATATTTTGTGCTTCTGCAGATTTTTTTTTTCTGACATACCAAAATGTAACCATGCTGCCTTAGGACAAAAGAAAGAATTTTCCCAACAAAAGCTTGAAATAATTTTTTTGAAGTCTTTCCACATTCCAAAAGAGTTGTTGCAGAAGCACAAGAAGAGTACAGAAGCCCTCCACTCCAAAACCCGTTATAACTCTGGGCACCAGCTATGTGAATGAGAGCTGGAAAACACAGGGTCAATTGAGCTTTCTGCCTGACTTGAACCTCATTCTCTTAAATCTTGGATGACAGTCAGTTTTTGTGTTTGTTGGGTTGAAGGGTGGTTATAGGAGGCATTCAAGTGTTTGTCTTTCTCTGGATGTTTCTGCGCTTAGATCCTCTCAGAATTTCCATGTGGGAAGTGGGTACCTCCAGCCTCGTTGCCTGCTGATCCTTCATGGGGAACAAGGATGCATTTTATGCTCACTTGGAAGAGATTAAAATAATAATAAAAAAAGTATTCTTCTCTGAGACAGGCAGTCTGAGGTGGATATGTGTCTTCATGCAAAACTGTGCTAGAAACTAGGCACCATTTGTNTTTTTGATACTGAACACATTTTTCATGGGAAATCCTGCATAGCTGCATTAGAGCTGTACTAACCCAAATTTAGGAAGCCTTGCTGCTGTGCCTGTGAAATAGTGTTACCGGCTGTTTCTGTCTCAGAGATGGGGTAGCTGAAAATACTTTATTATCACAACTTTATTTG
>VYZW01048050.1:56375-74883 GCA_013401315.1 Balaeniceps rex | reverse complement strand
TTGAGTTGTACACATGGGAGAGAAGGCTGTGTATATCACACAGGAGAGTTTCCACTAATACCCGGTGTCAGAATGGATCACTTCACATTAAGCTCAAAAATAGAATAGTCCATGCCCACAAGCAGAGTAAGTATTACCTCAATTCCTATTGACTGCTTGTTCAAGTCAACAGGAGGCAAAACAGGTTTTGGCCTGCTTATCACCCACAGGAAGATGGCAACTCCAAATACAATAAGACTAATCAATGCTGGTGTTGGGAGCGGTGAGAACAAGACTTGAAGTATCCAGATCATTGTGCTGGATCAGTGGAGCCAGAGTTGAACCTGAAACAAACAGGAAGTTTAGTAGACAAGAGTTAGAAGCACTCACTACCTATAAGCCATGGTTACTTAATTAGTTTGTTAAGCAATACTACAANCCACAAGCAGAGTAAGTATTACCTCAATTCCTATTGACTGCTTGTTCAAGTCAACAGGAGGCAAAACAGGTTTTGGCCTGCTTATCACCCACAGGAAGATGGCAACTCCAAATACAATAAGACTAATCAATGCTGGTGTTGGGAGCGGTGAGAACAAGACTTGAAGTATCCAGATCATTGTGCTGGATCAGTGGAGCCAGAGTTGAACCTGAAACAAACAGGAAGTTTAGTAGACAAGAGTTAGAAGCACTCACTACCTATAAGCCATGGTTACTTAATTAGTTTGTTAAGCAATACTACAAATCATTTCAGCAGTTCACCCCTAAAGAGTCCTGGTACAATAATGAAGCATGCTTATGCAATGCCTTAAGCCGCTTAAGAGATCTCAAGTCACCTGTCCCCATAAATCTTAATCTATGCTGCATCCACCTCCACAAAAAGCTGAAGCCTGATGAAGTCAGACAAGGAACAGATGTCAATTTTTTCTATTCAAGAGTAAAAATCTGCCTGGGGAAACCCAGTATATAATTTCCCAAATTAAGCATGACCAAAAAATGCGTACAGTTCAGTGATGTGAGTAGTGGAAGTAAGAAAACTCCTCAATATTATAGCTGTCCAATAGGAGGGGGTATTGCTAAAATTGTAGGGTTATTGCTAAATTACATGTTTGTTACACCTGCATATATAGGTCTGCAGGACAAGCAGATCTTCATGATCAGCTGCTCTTACTGGAAAGCAAGGTTTATGCTGGACAAGGATTTCACATAGTGGACATGTGTTCAGCATGAGATACAGCACAAGTCAAAATTGTGGAAGTTACTTTCCACTAGGAAGCGGTGACCTGGAAGTCAATGTGTGCAATGGAAACCTAGCTAGGAAATACAGAAGCAGTTCTGCTGCTTGCATCCTCCAGTCTCTTCCTTCAAGGGCAGGGAAGCAAAAACTGAGAATGCAGGATTTCTTGTAAGAGACAAAGAGACATCTACCTCAGCCGCCTCCCTTAGAAACGAGTACTTTAAAGTGTTTTGGTATGTTTCAGACTGAATGGCCAAGACAAATCTAGCACAGGTGACTGCTTTTTGTCTCAATCAATTCAGATCTCGCCAATTTATCTTTGCTGTCTTCATTAGCCCCCTTACAGCACTGAATGAGACTATACATGTGAGAGTCAAAGCCTAATATCCTTTAAAGCTACAGAAGTTAGTGTTGTGTCAAAAAAAGCACAGATACCTAGATCTTGTTTGCAATACACAAAAAAAATGCTTTTCATATCCAAAAGACTATTTTCAATTCCCCTACTTTATGAATAGAATAGTGACTGTGTTTTGCTTTTACTTTCCAACCACGTTTCCTCAGATGGGCTTTAGTTACTCCTATCAAAGTGCATAGGATGTGTTATTCAAGCTGTGGCAAGAAACTGTCAGCAAATTTGTCTCAATTCCCAGCATTAGGACAGTTGTTTCCTATGCCTAGAGCTTCTACTGTAACTACTTGCCAAGTCACTGCTAGTTAATCACCTCTGGTATCCTCCAAAAGCCACTTAATCCTGCTGCCTTCAAAGCAGAAGAGCCAGCAGAGAGGATAGGTGTCTGTACTTGACAGACTTTCCTGTCCATGGAAACAGAACAGCTCTAACCTAGATCTGTCCTGTGGAGCAACTACAGCCAGAGCTTAACCCACAAATCCAAATGCCCTATGCATGCATAATACCCGATCTATACCAACTGAGTCAAAACTAAACTCGGTGCAGCGTGAGACAAAGCCAGGGCATTTTCGACAGACACCAGCTTCTACTGCAGGGCAAGTCTGAGCGCCAGCTGCTTTCTTAAGCATGCAGGGGGCAGGGGTGGAGTGCTTGAAACCCCTGAGTTTTGAAGGGCTCCCCTCCCAGTGACCAGAAAGATAGAAAATGCACAGGATGTCTCAAACCACCTGTTAGTCCTCTTGTGCAATAAGATGCTAGACAGTTAAAGTGTACTCATGTTGTCTGCCCTGATCAATGGTCAGGGATAAGATGCAGTAGGCTCCGGAGTGCAAAGGCTTAGTTTTTATCATAAAAGATTACAGTGATACCATTTACAGCCTTGAGTTCAGGAGTACATGTCCTCATTTCTACTGTACCCCCCCCAAATCCCTACAGCAATTCCTTCACTAGCTAGAAGGAATGAGACAGTTATTCTCTATTCTCTCCAAATCAGGAGATTCTCTCCACTAGAAAGTGACTGAGCTTTGTGCCTCCAAGCACATAAGTATGAAGAAAGAAATCAGTGTCATCTCCATCACAGTAGTTCTCTACAGACAGCAAAGCAACCTCTGATACTTTCACAATGTCAGAAGCAACGGTCATGCACTGCCTAGGAGAATGTTTTCTAGAATTATATTATTTGTGTCAAGTTCGCCTAAGAAACAGTTTGCTTGTTGATCAGCACTAGTAAGGTAACATTGACTCTTTCCAAGCAGGAAGAGTAGAGTGCAACCAACTACATTGGGGTCACTAATTAGTTAGTTAGCCACCAGTAGCTCACTCTTTCCGTTTGCTTACACAGTGCAGCTCTTGCCTGGTGTCCTGCAGATGGGAGCCACTGTGCCAGTTCTTACTCCTCGGAAGCATTATATCCCATCTTCCTCCAGCTGCAGCAAGGAGAAGTCTTGCGTTCTATAGGGTTTAGGAACATCTAACTTTTAGCATCCAGAGAGAAGCTAGAGTGCAAAAGCTCAGCAGCGACTGCTGAGCAGACCCATGTAAAAACCACAAAGCAAAATCCACAGTAAGTTGCATTAAGTCTAAGATACACTTCAGTTAGGCTTCGCTTTCAGAGTACCTCTTATGAAAGAGGGAGCCAAACAGTTCAAGTACCCTTTGATCTCGGCTGAGAAGCACTCTGCTGGGGGGTGGGAAAGAATGAGGCCTCAGTAACTTACTTGCAGGAAGTATGGTGCTCTGTGGTTTCAGACTACATTACAGGCTATTTCTGGGCCTTGCTCATGAAACCTATTTAACTCAGGCTTTCAGATACTTAAATAGAAAGGACATTTTTTAGAAAGAATTTTACTATGTCTGATATTACTGTCCCTCCATCAGGAGGGCAATGACACCATGACACTTCTTTACAATAAAAGTAGTTTTGCCAGATAAATGTAAAACCCAAGTTTTCATATATTTTTATAACAAGTTTTCTCCTTAGAAACTACCTACTCAGAAAGATACAACATTTTCAACTAGCCCTTTGAAGTTTTGAAAAATTTAAAGAATAGTATAATGTGTTCTGTTACTGTTTATCCTATTAGATAATACAGGATCACATTCTTGCAAAACATGCATGCATCAATATTATATTAACAGGAAATTATCTCTAGACTCACAACAATCATGGTTCAAAGAGCTAGAACTAAAGCTCAACTTGAAAATTCACATAGAGCTCCTAAGAAAGCTAGAATATCATCTTTAAGCACCTTACATAGCCACACAGAGAACAGATAGCACTAAAAACTTCTAGATACTAATGTCTTTTATCACTACATATTACTACAGCGCTTATGAAGAGCAAAGAGCAAACATTTATCTGAACTTAACCCAGTTTAAGGTTAACATCTGATAGTATGCTACTATAGATTTCCTAGCAGGCTCCTTGAACCCTGCAGCTAATCACTGTACTTGCACATAGGTTATAGTAAAGCCTACATGAGTAACAACAAGCAAGCCCATTAGTAATAAACCAAATAAAAGTAGAACTTCATTGCAGAAAATACTTCAGAGCAAATACAAAGATGAGAACTAGTGATCAAAAACACCTACCATTTTGAAGATGGGATGGGAAACCAACCTCTTTTCCTTAAGTAAAACAGAGCCTTACCAGCACAGTAGCAAACCAACACCAATGGGGTAACACTGCTGTTAAAAACTACAGCTAGTTCCCTCTCCCTGGTTTAAATAAGTCAGCAAGCAGAAAAGCATACTGGGAAGGGAGCTTGTAAATGAGAGGAACCTTGCGTGGGGGAACTGAAGTGGTTAGGAAAAAAAAAATGCAGAGGAAGTTGTTTGTTAATGAAAAGAGCTTGAAGTTTACATGTTTCTGAAGAGCTAGGTGAAATATAGACCAAAACATTTTGAAATTATATTTATCATTTATTGTTTATAATTTATTTGCTATTATTTTCTCTGTGTATGAAGCTGCACTCTCAACAATAGCGCTTTTCTCTCTGTAGCTGCGTGTGTATTAAGCTGAGCAGAGCTTTGAAGCTGGTAATACCAACAAAATGCTTTGAGTACAGTATTTCTCATATACTGCTGTAAGAGACTTGCTGGTGGGCTGGATCCCTGTTTCTGCTGCTGGTTTTGGTTTATTTGGTTTTGGTGGGTTTTTTGTTGTTTTTTTTTCATTCCCCAAAAGCTACCTAGTTCTTTCTGCTGTGGTGTAGACTTACATACATGCAATTATTTGCACAAGGTAACAGTGAATCACATTTCAAATTTCAGTTTTGCTTCTGGCTATGACAGGGGTTTTCTTTATGGTTTTACTATTGCATTTCTTTGTTTAAAAGTTTATAGGTGGTGTAGTTTCGCTTTTTCTTTCTGATGCTTGTCTGACATAATGGGAATTTTGCAGGAGGTCTGCAGGGGTGGGAATACAGTAGCTTCACCTATCTCTCTTCTTTAGTGCCTTGACCTCAGATCTTGGAATTGTTTTCTCACTTAACAGTTTGCCCATATGAAAGTTTTTCTATGCTGCATGATTTCAGAAAAATCTGCTTAGCTAGACTAACTATAGCTGGGATGGAATAACGTAGCATGTACTTGTATCCAGAATACAACCTGTCCTGGACCTTGGCTTGCTAATACACATAGCCTCCAACACATTGCAATTATGTTTTTATTGCTGCTGTAAACTTTATGCTATTTAGGTAAAGCTAACTTACACTGTAATTGTGGCATTATTTAGCAATGCAGATACACTTTTAGAGAAGCAGAGGCTTAATTCATTGATTTTGCTGTAAGCTTTACATGAAGATGAAAAAGAAATAGCTTCTTCTGCATGAAACTCTTCTGCCTTTGGCTTTGCCTACCCAGAGCTGTTCCTCTGGCGTTTAAGTAAAGCTGTGAGCTTCAGCTGTAATAGTGCCAGTCAGGGTGCACTTACAGAGAAAGGCAGCACCTCTTACAGAAGACCAGGCTCCCAGCCCAGCCAGCTCCATTATCACCTTCTTTGAGTGCCTCTCTGAGGATTTTCCCCTTTCAGATATCTGGCCTTAGGCTGTTATTTTTCCAGGAGGAAGAGAAAAAGCTGTGAATTTGCCCTGCCTCTGATGCATAGAGTGGGCTGTGGCTCAATAGAGCAATGCTGTGGCTCTCAGATGCATAGACTTTGGCTGCCGGTGCGAGAGAACATGCCCGCAGTGCCGTCCTACCTGGCGTGCCAGAAGCCCAGCATGTGATGCAGAGGTCCCTGAGCTGGTAAGGTTAAACTGCATTGCTGGGACTCAGTGGGTCTCAGAGCTCCAACATAAATTGGATCAAGGGATGCAGATAGAAAAGCCTTGGGGAGGACAGCTTCTCCTTAATGATTGGTTTTGTTTAATGCTCATAAATTAGAATACAGCTGATGCTCTTTCCCTGGTATGCATAAGAAGTGACGTGCAAATTTTCAGGCTTTTAATTTTTGATACTGCCTCGAATGATCTGAATAAACTCCAGATCTTTATGAGAGGCACAAATCCATTTGTTGCTAGTAATTCTCTGCCAAAAAATAAATCAGTCATGAATAACTCAACCTGTGCTTCTTTTTGTACATGTATATAAAATGTACACCTGCATCTTTCATACCCATTAGCAAATTAAGATGAGCAGTAAGTAGAATATGTGTATAGAGAGTTCAAGTTGTGTTCTTTCTGTTGTCACTGTCAATAAAGATTTGCACAGAGGATGGATAAGATGAGCTTTTTTAATAAACCTTAAGGTCATGGCACAACATGAGCTTTTGCTATCCAAAGATGCCAAAATAGCTCATCTACCTATAGAAAGTAGCAGAGGATGTAAATAAATGAAGGGGAAGCATTAGCTGAGTGTACAGTTTTCTCTGTTGTCACTTTTAAGACTTGGATCTAAATTTTGTGCCTCTGTGGGAAGTGTGGGCTCACTTTATTTGAAGGGTTTTTGAATTCCGGTTTGTTTTCTTAATGCTATAAAAATAATCATTCTTTATTGCTCTGCTATCCTTTTCAAGGGCAGCCTTCTGGCTTTTGTAAGGCAGAGTGACTGCACAGGGACATGAGTAATCTTGGAGCAAAAGTGGGTTCCTCAGAGAAGGCAGCATGGACAGGGTGATGGGCTTAGGACTTATGAGGAGCAGCATGCTTTTTGCCAGTTCTCTGGCAGCTTGATTTCTGGTTAATCTTTATCTCTGCCATCCTCTCCTTTGTTACAGCTGCAGGTCTGTACACAAGCAGGAGGTTGGAGAAGTCTCCATCTCTATAGCTACACCAAGCAGTTGTACCAAGGTGATGGCAGCAGTCTGGTGTGCCATACATAAGATCTGTGCTCTTAAAACATTAAAAAAGGCATTATAGCCAGCTTCTGTGTTCTTAGTTAGGGATTAAGGTCCTATTGTAGTAAATGTTGCCAATAAGCTTGTGTGTATAAATGATCTAGCATATAACAAGTTTTTACTGACAAGATTTCAAAACCTGCATGTGATACCAAATGATTCTTCTATTTCTGGAACTCTGTTTTAAGCATGAGTCTGAATGGGAGCCTGGCACTGACACTCTGTGCGCTGTATCTTTAAATAGACATAACTAACAAAACGATAAGAAAATGGCTTCAGCTCGGATGGTTGTCAGGTTTCCGGTTCCAGCCAGTCTATGGCAACAGGGAGTGTTCAGGTGGTTGCTCTCGCTCAGGCTGTGATTTTTCTCTGTATACCACCCCTGAGCCCAGACTTGCTTCTTTACTAACATGCAGCCAATTACACAGCTGTTGCCTTTAACAGCACACAGTGTGATGAGAAGAGCGCATTGGATCCAGGTGTTGCAGCAAATTAAGACCATTACCCCACTTGCAATACTTTCTCTGCAGGAGCTGGAAGCCCAGTACTTGGGAAACGCAGGCTCTGATCCAGAGAGGTTTGCTTACCTTCCTTCAGTGCTGGCGGAGCGTGGAGGGGCTGGCACAGCTTGCTTCCTTCCTTCGCTGCTTTACAACTCCAAGTGGCTGTACAAGAGTTGGTGCTTCCCCAGCTCCTGTGGCAGGACTAAGCCCCGAATCATCTGTGTGTGGCTTTAATAAACAGGCAACACTGCACCCAGGTAACCTTTGAACCTGCGTTGCAACAGGTTCAAAGGTAAAAAAAAAATTATTCCTAATCAAATATAAAGAGCAATTTTGGCTGGTTAGAAATGTTAAACATACAACTCTTGCGCAACAGCTTTAGAAGAGAGCAGCACACTGAAAGCTAACCCCAGCCGTACAAAAGCTGTACGCTTGGGTTTGTAATAGGACTCTCATTTACTCTGAGTATGCATGGGGCACTGAATAAGTCTCGTTCCACTGAGAAAAGATGCCTCTTAGATCGCGCTTTGAGCAAGCAAACATATTCTGATATTTTTCCCTACTGCTTTGTGTAGGGGCCTCTCCTTAATCACATTCATCTGCTGAGGCATAGGTTTCCTTTGCAGCTTGAGTGGTCCGTGAAGCAGCATGCCCCTTCATCAGCTGAGCAACCTGATCTAGTTGATGATGTCCCTGCTTACTGCAGGGGGGTTGGACTAGATGACCTCTAAAGNTATGGCAACAGGGAGTGTTCAGGTGGTTGCTCTCGCTCAGGCTGTGATTTTTCTCTGTATACCACCCCTGAGCCCAGACTTGCTTCTTTACTAACATGCAGCCAATTACACAGCTGTTGCCTTTAACAGCACACAGTGTGATGAGAAGAGCGCATTGGATCCAGGTGTTGCAGCAAATTAAGACCATTACCCCACTTGCAATACTTTCTCTGCAGGAGCTGGAAGCCCAGTACTTGGGAAACGCAGGCTCTGATCCAGAGAGGTTTGCTTACCTTCCTTCAGTGCTGGCGGAGCGTGGAGGGGCTGGCACAGCTTGCTTCCTTCCTTCGCTGCTTTACAACTCCAAGTGGCTGTACAAGAGTTGGTGCTTCCCCAGCTCCTGTGGCAGGACTAAGCCCCGAATCATCTGTGTGTGGCTTTAATAAACAGGCAACACTGCACCCAGGTAACCTTTGAACCTGCGTTGCAACAGGTTCAAAGGTAAAAAAAAAATTATTCCTAATCAAATATAAAGAGCAATTTTGGCTGGTTAGAAATGTTAAACATACAACTCTTGCGCAACAGCTTTAGAAGAGAGCAGCACACTGAAAGCTAACCCCAGCCGTACAAAAGCTGTACGCTTGGGTTTGTAATAGGACTCTCATTTACTCTGAGTATGCATGGGGCACTGAATAAGTCTCGTTCCACTGAGAAAAGATGCCTCTTAGATCGCGCTTTGAGCAAGCAAACATATTCTGATATTTTTCCCTACTGCTTTGTGTAGGGGCCTCTCCTTAATCACATTCATCTGCTGAGGCATAGGTTTCCTTTGCAGCTTGAGTGGTCCGTGAAGCAGCATGCCCCTTCATCAGCTGAGCAACCTGATCTAGTTGATGATGTCCCTGCTTACTGCAGGGGGGTTGGACTAGATGACCTCTAAAGGTCCCTTCCAACCCAAAGCATTCTATGATTCTATGGTAGGGGCTCTCAGTGCAGCTGGGATGTACGGAGGGGGTGGTTATCTTACCATGATGCACCTTTGCTTTTGAAGATGTGCAAAGGGTATTGTTCTTGCTGGACTGGCAAGTAGGCTAAGCCTGCTTCGTCAGAGATTTCTTGTGTTGATTTAAGTGATTGACTTTTTTTTTTGTCTTCCTTCATCTGTGAAATGGGAGTAACAGAGCTGCTGTGCTTAATGCCGCTTGAGAAAGACTTAGCTGTGAGGTGAGCTATGCAGGCTGGGCTGGCAGGTGGAGCTTCTTGGTTTCACTTCCAAAGGCTGTGGATGTGATCCTTGGAAAAAGTTTGCTCCTCATGATCCAAGAGATAAGGCTAAATACAAAGTCCTTTCAGCACTCGCTTAATACTGTCAGGACTGGTCAAGATCATGAAGCTTTTGTTGATCTAGGCCTGGTTTGACTGGTGCTGGAATTTGACTCCTGTATGATATTTGAAGAGTAAACCAATATTAACACTTTTCACTTATGATCTTAAGTATTCTTGATTGGGGTGGGGGAACCTGCCTGTATCAGTAGACATGAATAAAAGTGGAAGCACCTGTGCCAAAGCTAATTGTCATCCTAGACCTTCTGATTGCAATCTCCTCTAAGATTTTAGAAAATGTCAGTTTGAGGAGGATGAAAGAAAATGAGTGGGATGGTTCCAAGCTTGGTGTAAAGACATGATACTGGTGTGTAAGTCTCTTGGTTCCAGTCTGTGGTGCATCCTGCATGTGGGAAACAAAGCAGTTGATTTAATGCTGTTTTGAGGTATGCAATAGATACTAATAATTAGTAGTTGGGCAGGTCCCCATTCAGTGTAAGTGGATATTGCCTCACTGCCTCAAAAGAGCTAGAGTAACTGACACCATCTGTGGTTTTGGCTCCTAGATGCATCTTATATACTGATGTGGGGGGGAAGTGTAGCAGAGTCACTTGAGGAGGAAACAAAGCCAATTACCCAAGCTAGCTGTGTGTGTAAAGCTGTAACTGCTTTTCCTTCTCCACCCTTTCTCCCTGGGACATAAAGTACATGGCTTTTTACCTCTTTTGAACAGCAAATTAATCCAAGTTGTAGTGTTTTGTCACCTTTCACCTATATAGTTGCTTCCCGATGAATGAAGACCATTGATTAGTTCACTGTTAAAAACTGTTCTGGGAGTCCTCAGCAGCTCTGAGCAGCGAGTGTGTCATCTCTGAGTCAGGTAGGTTGGGCTCTTGATCAAAAGTCTTGCTGAATTGCTAGTGGTGGGTAACCTTTTTTCAGCTTGTTCTGAAAGCAGGTGTGAGAAAACCTGTTCAAAAGCCCTAGAAGACACATGGGCTTACGTTCTGTAGCACAGGCTTGTCTGTGTACATTATCTGTGTTCCTTGTTGTTTCTGAATGAGTGATGCCGTAGTTTGTGATCTCAGTGACCAAAGCGCATGACCAATGACATAAAATAGACCAGGTCAGCCGTGGAAACATCACCTATGTCCCAGTTCTGAAAAAGAGGAGCTCAAGGCAGACCTACTCACATAGGTTTTTTTCTATAAGATTGGAAAAAAATGCTTTCAGTTAATGAAAATGTTGGTAACTTTTCCCTTGAGGACTAAATTATGAAGAAAACAGATGACAAATGACATGAAGAATTCTCTGTAGGCTATCAGGGGCTCTATGAATTGTATCAAGCTACTGATTTTTGAAATCTCTGAGCAGGTTATGGCTCAAAATATTTATTCAAAGTATTCATTTTTGACAGAAGTGTTTGCATGCATGTTGTTTTTAAGCATGTGATAATCCAGATTTTCTTTTGCTAGTTTTTATGGGTGATAGAAGGCTCAATAGTTGGCCTTCTCTGTTTAGATCCATTTTCTGTGCTTATCTAAAGTATCAGTAGTCACATTAAGACTTCTTTCAAATATCACACAAGCAATTTAATAATTTGTCGTTTGTGCAATTGACTTGACACTTGAATGATGAAGAATATGCACCAAAAGGGAGCAAAAGAAATTGAAAGGAGAGTTTCTTCCAGCTCTGTTACTGACAGCAGGATTCACAGGCATATTTTAGATACCTGTCAGTGAACATACAACTATAGCATATCCCTGAATGCTGATTAAAAGTGATTCTGGCTGAGGTTGTGCAGTCTGAGCTGTGAAGAGCAGAGCTAAAGGTCATTACCACACAAAGCTGGAGTTTAATCACTTGTAGGTAACATACAAGGAAGCCTTTTTTAATTGGTCTTGTGAAATCTACTCAAAGGCAATAGGCTGTTGAGTGATAAAACAAACTCTAACCCTTCAGCCTAAATAAATGCCCTGACAGTAGTAAAGTTTGGTGCCAGGATATTATAAGTCATTCATACTGTGTTAAAGCATTTGTATAGAAGGGATGGATGTGTAGTTAAACTGTTTAGATCAATTAAATGAGACTGCACATGTTTGAATATTTGCAGTTGCTCTGTGGTGCCCAAGAGCAGCTGCACACTTATTTTGTTGACTGGTATGGCTGCTGCATAAAATTGAAGGATCTGACTGAATTTGCTGCTTCCATGTTATCGTTGACAATCTTGCATTCTCCTCGCTTCATGCAGAGCTTGAGTGGTATGTCCCAGTAAGTGTCTATGGTTTTAAAACCAGATGAAACAGACTTTTAAGATAACTGTAGATGTTAAATACACACAAGTATGAACTGGCACCAGTCACTTTGCAGGAACTAAAACCATCTGATTTGTATCTTGACTTGCTGAGTCTGAGCATAACAACTGACAGATAATTCTACTGATTTTGCCTGGAAACTATGTCATACTGTGGATTTACATTGGTCTATTTGGGATCAGAATTTGTCCCCAAAAGACTAGTTCTTCTGAACTCTGGCACAAAAAATATTTGGCATTGATCGCTTCTGTTCCATCTGATAAGAATCATAAATGAAAAATTAATGAAGCTGTCTGCGTAATCTCCAACAAAGTAAAGCCATTCCTATCCCAAAAGCACTGAATGCCATATATTGCATGTTAACTCTGGATACCATCCAGCACGCATTCTGCATGGCTGTGACAGCAAGGCTCTGATGAAAGTCTGTGGACAGATTAAATTATCGGGTCTTTTCCTCCTCTAAAGGTTAATGACATAACGAAGGCTGCTCAAACATGAAGTGGGCAGACACAATGGATACAAATGAGCCTAGATCCAGCTTGCAGCAACTTGTGAAGATTTCATGGTATTTCACTCCTGATGAAAATGAGAACTGCCTACTAAAGCAGAGGGTCTGCTGACGCTTTGAAGCTCAACACAATTTTGTTGTTGTGTCCGTGCAGAGCTTGGCTTCTGCATCAACTCCAGACTTTCAAATCCAATCCTGAAACATGATCCAAGAACTGAAGCTTCCAATTCATTTGTTCAGTAGTTGTCATAGTTTGGCTCTGTTATTCTGCCTACACATTTACCTGAACATTTTGCTGTACTTAACCTCTCCTACTGCCAGGATAAAATGTGGGCAAGAGAAGCAGACATGAGAGTTTGAATAGAGACTTTGACCATTCAATGGTCAATAGAGCATTCAAACTGGAAGTAAAAAAATGGAGCAAATCTTTCTTAGTGACTTTAGACTTTGGATGTACGGAATAATAAAAGAGAAAAAAAGCTAATGTTCAAAGTAAGCAATATCTGACGTGTAATATTTAGATGAGGAAAGTTTAAAGACCACTTGGATTGCTTCTAAGTATTATCACAGTGCTGTAATTTGTTTAGGTGGTTAAACCTTTGTTGAAGCAACCAAATTCCATTTATAGTATAGATAGCCATGAAGATTTGATTTGTCAACGTCAATCCTGAGTGATTTAGCTGAACAAGAGAGTGAGCAATGATTTTTTTTTTTAATTTTTTTTTTTAAGATACCGTGCTCTTGGTGGTGGAGTAGTAAATACATTGGTTTGCTAAGATGTCTGTTACAGTCCTTCATGTGTTGTGTCTTGCACCTTATCTGTTCACCTGTGCTTAACACAAAGGATAAGCCTTGGAGTTCAGCTCTTGTTCTGATATTCTGAGGAGCTCTGATCTGATTTGGGGTCCATTTCTACTTTAGAAACTCTATAATATAGGGTCTCTTTTTTTCCTTTCAGACTAGAGATAACGCCATTGATGTTGATGAGGTGCCATTAGAAACCAATACAGAGCTCGGCTGTAACAACCAGCCTTTAAAATACAGATCTTCTGCTTATACATTGTTACTGGAAAAATGCAGAGCACCTATAATGTTTTGAAATCTTTTCTTTCTACCCATGCTTCAGCTCAAGCCTTGGCTGAGTCAGTTTTCTCCCAATTAAAGACCAGGCTGAGTGTAAGAAGTTCAAGATGTGGCTTGTTGTGAGATAAGGTGTCCAATGCTTTTGTGATTTAATTCTATGGACTTCATTAGATGCATAGACTTAAAAGACCAAAGAATTATGCTGTCTGATGAGTACTGGTATGGTCTTTAATTTCCAAAGTAATTGTACGTATTTCTTTAGAAATCTTTTGAAACAGACCACTGGAGCTAAATTTTAGAAGGCTTTTGAGATCATCATAGTGCAAGGTCATAAAAAGAGACATTGCTTTAAACTGTGGGTTTAGGTTTTAATTAAGCCTCTCTTGTGGAAGTTGCTTATTACTGATGAAGGCACTTGTGTTTTGGTGCCTAGAAGTAGGTTCAGAAATTTAGGGACTGTGATTGAGGTCGTTTCAGTAGCACACGTGGCTCTTCAGGGTTGTGCAGATGAAGAATTGTCAAATTCAATTTTGTGCCAACTGAACCTACTGATTTTGAAAAAAGCCATTTGCTTGACTAAAAATATGTAGGTGCATATTGCAGTTCAGGGAAATACATTGAGAAAAAAATGTAGTGATATTCAACTTCAGCCAATCAGTACTTCCTGTCGCTAAGTTATAACCCCTGAGTCATGTTTAGTAAGGGTTTGGAATGAGGTGAGTAAATGATTTTGTATACCTGATTAATCAGTGCATGATGTACAGGTGTGTTAACATACTCTAATGCACATCTATGGCATTTACGCTGCAGTTGCTGCAATAGACATGCCAAACGTATGAATTTGATGCTTTTTGGTTTAGCTACAGCAAATATAATTCTCAAAAGGTACTTTAGCCTGTGGGAAGTCCTGAAAAATCACTAAACAGACTTGTCATGGTGAGCACTTAGGCACAGACATTTTACTTGAATTTCCATTGTGTTCAGTGGGGCTTCTCCTGTGTTTTAAGCTAGCATGTTTCCCAGATTTAAGTTGCTATGGACAGAGAGGACTCTGCAATAAATATTACAAGAACATGGATTTTTCTTGGGTTAGGATGGCAGCAGAAGTATGTGCTGTTGTAGGGCATAGTTGATTCTGGCTTGGGTAGGGGGTGGATTAGAGGACCTGAACTTGCAGCTCATTTTGCAATGATTCTAATGACGAATGAATTCAAGACAAAATGCATCACATAAAATTCTACACCGTTTATGACCTTGTGGTTTGAATTGCAGTCACCTAGTTACTGTTGATTGATAACAGTACTAGATCTTACGCAGCAACCCACTGAGATGGCTACTGATATACTGCTGGATTACATCAAGGCCTGTGTCTCAGCCCCAAATGATTTGGAGAAGACCTACTGCTCATGTTGCAAACTTTTTCTTACAAGATTTCAGGCCGTAGCTGGGGCAGATAACCATGTTTTGTCAGCTGCCTATTCAGGGCAAGTTCAGATGTAGATTGTTGGGGTTACATCTTCTGTTTCAGAGCATGTGGGATATTTCATGTGAACAAGATAAAATGAGACTCAGTCACTGTACTAGTAAACAATGCTGGATTTGTTCCTGATGTCCAATGAAGAATATGCAGTGCTGAAAACTTTGTTTTCCTCTTTCTGTAATTTTTTTTTCTTTTTAACAATTACAGAATAAAGAGAATGCAAGAAAACATATTCATGCTGGCTGTAAACAGACAAGCAGCCTATTCTACCTTGGTAGTTTCATGACCTTTGTCACCAGTGGTATTGGACTACTTGTGAAGTCTTGATTGTGTAAAAGTTTGAAGGTCAAAAAAAATTATTTGGGCAGAAAAAAATGCCAGTAGATATTTGGAGCAGACATTGGTAGTCCCTTTCTGCAAGACACTGCTGGTACCCTGAGCAACGTGGAGGGCACCAAGTGCCATCTGCTGCTTCTCCTGTATCTTTTGCTGGTATCTGAAGTTGTTTACCTAGGTTGCTGGAGGATTTGGAACTTCTTAAGCTGTTCTGGTTGCATTCAGTTTCAAAGCAAATTAAACTGCCCATCTTGCATAAAATGCACGTTGTGTCTGATGGCGAGCTGAGCAGAAGAGCATGTCCGTTGCTTCACAAGGCTGCATGCGTTCATTCAGTTCTCACTGGATGTTCTGGTTTCAGCTGGGATAGAGTTAATTTTCTTCCTAGTAGCTGGCATAGTGCTGTGTTTTGGATTTAGTATGAGAATAATGCTGATAACACACCGATGTTTTAGTTGTTGCTAAGTAGTGCTTAGACTAGACAAGGACTTTTTCAGCTTCCCATGCTCTGCCAGGTGCACAAGAAGCTGGGAGGGGGCACAGCCAAGATAGTTGATCCAAACTGACCAAAGGGCTATTCCATACCATGTGACATCATGCTCAGTATAGAAACTGGGGGGAGTTTGCTGGGGGGCAGCGATCGCTGCTTGGGGACTGGCTGGGTGTCGGTCGGTGGGTGGTGGGCGGCTGCATCACTTGTTTGTTCGTTTTTTCTTTTTTCCCTCCCCCGGGTTTTGTTTCTCTCTCTTGTCGTTCTCCTTTTCATTACAATTATTATTTTATTCAATTATTAAACTGTTCTTATGTCAACCCATGAGTTTTCTTACTTTTGCCCTTCTGATTCTCTCCCCCATCCCACCGGGGCGGAGAGGATGAGCAAGCAGCTGTGTGGTGCTTGGTTGCCAACTGGGGCTAAACCACAACACTGGACAACCAAGGGAAATATTTGAAAAGCAAACAAACAAAAACCCCAAGCAGTTAAACCAAAACTAGCATTGCCTTCATTCTCCCCCATCACCTGCCAGACTTTTCTGTCCAGGAAGAGAATTCCTACCCTGCCTCTGTGTGGTGGGTTGACCCTGGCTGGATGCCAAGTGCCCACCAAAGCTGCTCTATCACTCCCCTCCTCAGCTGGACAGGGGAGAGAAAATATAATGAAAGGCTCGTGGGTCGAGATAAGGACAGGGAGATCACTCGGCAATTACCATCACAGGCTAAACAGACTCAACTTGAGGAAATCAGTTTAATTTATTACCAATCAAATTGGAGTAGGATAATGAGAAATAAAACCAAATCTTAAAAACACCTTCCTCCCACCATTCCCTTCTTCCTGGGCTTAACTTTACTCCCAATTTCTCTACCTCCTCCCTGCCAGCGGCACAGGGTGATGGGGAATGGGGGTTGCGGTCAGTTTGTCACACGTCGTCTCTGCCGCTCCTTCTTCCTCAGGGGAGGACTCCTCACACTCTTCCCCTGCTCCAGCATGGGGTCCTTCCCACGGGAGCCAGTCTTCTACAGACTGCTCCAGTGCGAGTCCTTCCCGTGGGCTACAGTTCTTCATGAACTGCTCCAGCGTGGGTCCCTTCCATGGGGTGCAGTCCTTCAGGAGCAGACTGCTCCAGCGTGGGCCCCCCATGGGGTCACAAGTCCTGCCAGCAAACCTGCTCCAGCATGGGCTCCTCGGTCCACAGGTCCTGCCAGGAGCCTGCTCTAGCGCGGGCTTCCCACGGGGTGACAGCCTCCCTCGGGCACGTCCACCTGCTCCAGCATGGGGTCCTCCATGGGCTGCAGGTGGATATCTGCTCTACCGTTAACTTCCATGGGCTGCAGGGGGACAGCCTGCCTCACCATGGTCTTCATCATGGGCTGCAGGGGAATCTCTGTTCTGGCACTTCGAGCACCTCCTCCCTCTACTTCTTCACTGACCTTGGTGTCTGCAGGGCTGTTCCTCTCACATATTCTCACTCTTCTCTCCAGCTCCAGTTGCTGTTGCACAGGTTGCTTTTTTCACCCCTTCTTAAATATGTTATCCCAGAGGTGCTACCACCATCGCTGATGGGCTCGGCCTTGGCCAGCAGCAGGTCCGTCTTGGAGCCGACTGGCATTGGCTCTATCGGACATAGGGGAATCTTCTAGCAGCTTCTCACAGAAGCCACCTCTGTAGCCCCCCCGCTACCAAAACTTTGGCACACAAACCCAATACACTATATTATACATGATGCAACTTCTGGCTTAGATGGGGAGGGATGAACAACAGTAACACTGAGGCAATCTCGCACTTCACTGCTAGTGGTACTTGCCTCATCTCATCTCTTGCCTCAATTACTGTTGTACTGCATCCTATATACCCATTTGTTTTCTTTCCAGCTGAAGTGTGATAAACAATACATGACAAGCTGTAAAATCTGACCTGCCCTGAGTTGCAATATATATTAAGTCCAAACTCAGGATGCCATTGAAACAATTAAACCAAAATGCTCTGATTAATTAGGATTATTTAATTAAAATCTGTTGACAGGCAAACAAGTCGGAGCCAGCAGAACAAAAAGAGGAATAAGAGGGAAGTGTAGTGTCTGAGATTCAGGTGTACTGCCACTTGGTGACAGCATGCTCTCAGTGTGCCCTTCAGTACCAAGGAAGGACTCCTGTCTGTTACAGTGCTGCAATAGCTCTTGCTCTGGTGAACCTTGCCAATGCCTTGGTTAATGGGCCAGACACCTTCGAGTTTGTTGTGGCATTTCATAGAATCTTTTGGTTGGAAAAGACCTTTAAGATCATTGAGTCCGACTGTACCTGTCCGCTACTAAGCCATGTCCCTAAGCACCTCGTCTGCCCATCTTTTAAATACGTCCAGGGATGGGGACTCGACCACTTCCCTGGGCAGCCTGTTCCAGTACTTGACAACCCTCTCCGTGAAGAAGTTTTTCCTAATATCTAATCTAAACCTCCCCTGGTGCAACTTGAGGCCATTTCCTCTTGTCCTATCACTTGCTACTTGGGAGAAGAGACCAACACCCACCTCACTACAACCTCCTTTCAGGTAGTTGTAGAGGGCAATAAGGTCTCCCCTCAGCCTCTCTTCTCCAGGCTAAACAATCCCAGGTCCCTCAGCCGCTCCTCATAAGACTTGTGCTCCAGACCCCTCACCAGCTTTATTGCCCTTCTCTGGACACTCTCCAGCACCTCAATGTCCTTCTTGTACTGAGGGGCCCAAAACTGAACACAGCACTCGAGGTGCGGCCTCACCAGTGCTGAGTACAGGGGAAGGATGACTTCCCTGGTCCTAC